>JAPKLY010000557.1:248351-269035 GCA_026898435.1 Prunella vulgaris
GAAATGACGAAGCTCTGGCCATGGAGAAGGACTTACTTGAAGAAACCAGAGCCTCGTCGGAGCTAAAGAATGCTACCTACAAGCAGAGGGCAGATAAGTACTACAACTCCCAAGTACGAAATAGAAGTTTTAAGGTTGGGGAGTTGGTATTGAGAAAGAAGTTAGCGAAGCCACCTGGTGTGTTTGGACCAAACTGGGAAAGACTGTTTCGGGCGCTAGAGTAACGCGAACTCTGCGCTAAAGTGGCGCAAACGGTTGGAGATGCCCTAATCAATACAATGAGATTTCTTGGAATAATTACAAAAGAACACCAATTTTTAGATCATATCCCAATTTCGGTTGCCATTTGGGAAAAATGTTAGAACCTTAATGTTTGGGGTGTTAAAATGAGGATCTTAAATTTTCGAATTGAAAAATAAAGAATAATAATTTTAAAGAAAAGGTGAATTTACCCAATTTAGCCTGAATTCAACAGTTGAATTTGAATCCAATTAGATCATGTTTATCGGCGACCAAAAATGAAGGTTGCGAAGAAAAGGATACAATTTAGAAATTAAAAAAGAAAAAGAAAAAATGAAAACAAAAAAAGAAGAAAAGGATAAAATTTAGAAATTAAAAAAGAAAAAGAAAAAATGAAAACAAAAAAAGAAGGGTCGGCAACCCATGCTGCCAGACAGCCCAGCCTTCAACTTTGGGGAGCCAAATGTTGACACTTGTCAGTTTTTAATTGGTTCTCCATATTTTTTATATAATTTATTTTATCTTAATTTTTATTTATTAAAAATAATAATAAAATTATCAAAATTCATATTTTTTTATTCTCTATAAATAGAGATCAATCTTGATATAGTTTGGAGCACATAAAAATCACTCTCTTTTCCTATAATTTCTCATCATCTTATGTTTTAAGTTTTATTTTCATCAAATATTTCTAATTAATTAAATTTTAATATTGTGTGGTAATATTTTTTTCATGTTAATTAAAAATTAGTAGTAAATTTTATTTTATTAATTTTAAAATAAAAAATTATTGATAATATATAATAAATTAAATAAAAAATAATATAAAATTAGTTGACCTAAATTGAAGGGGTTGCTGATAAATATAAAAAAAAGTAAATGTACAGTGAATTAACTCGAAAAATTACAGTCCTCATTGTCAGCCCAAAAAATTAAGGTCCTTAATTTTTTTTTTAGCCATTACTGTTTCAATTCAGGGCTCAATTTCCCCATAGAGTATTCTCCAAGTTGTCCTCTTCTATAATATGAATTGAAGCACTTAGTTATGAATTGAATACTCAATTGAAACTTATAATTAATTAGGCATTCTTATGAAGTTCTTGGATTGATCTTTTCCATAAAGGATTTAATTTGTTATTTTCTTGTGTTTTGCACAGTTGGGATTCTCTTTTGTTATTTATCCATCAATATTAGTGATGGTGAGACAGCTTATCTGATAAAAAACCCTTAAAAAATAAGTGATACCTTCTCTCGTAGATCCAGTTTACTGGCCAATGTTCGTTATTTCCATGCCATGATCTGCATGCTTTTCTATCGTAAAACAGTCCCTCGCCCTCCGTTGCTTTCCCTGCGTAAACATTACACACAATATCATAAAAGACGCAGCATCAAAAAAACATGTTTAAAAATCAATAGAGCTAGCGCTAGAGGAAGGGGTCGAACCTTCGACCTTGTGGTTAACAGCCACACGCTCTAACCAACTGAGCTACTCCAGCTTGATGAAATGTGCTTTCAAATTAATTTTAGATATTGTTAATTAATTTTATAGCTAGGCGTGGTGGTGATATGGGTGATGATGATAACCATGCACATATATTAATTGTTGACAAGTGTGGTGTGGTGAATATGGAACACAAACATTCTCCTAGTCCTCGCTCGCATTTCTCTTACCTTACATGCTAATGAACAAGATCCCACAAGGGGGTGGGTCCCCTTCACTCGGCATACGCAAGAAGACCACGTGTAAAAGACAGCGCCCGGCATTCCTCACATCACATTGGACTCTGCCCGGGAATTAATCATTGTTGTTGGGACGATCACAACTCTGCCCATCAAGAATTAATTAATGGGAGAAGCTGATGGTGTATAGATGCATGTTTGGGTATAATTAGGACTCTCAGGATATATATGAGTATGTTACGTTGCTTTAGTTGTTGGAAATTAGCTGTGGGATGTGTTTGTTGTGGGGAGGACTATTCTTTGAGCGAGTAAGGGTAATGTGAAGTTTGTGTCTACACATTTCTATCTTATAACATTATACTCAATCAATCCATCTATCAATTTATCTATCTTTTCTTTTAAATTAAAATAAAACATGGAAATAAGGATTAGTCTTGTATGCACCAGTTACACTGTGCAACTCAAGTTCATTTTTTAAAAGTTAAACAGTTTATAACTGAAAAGTTAAACAGTTTATTACTGAAAAGTTAAACTATGAAAGATACACTTTTCAATAATAAACTGTTTAACTTTTCAGTTATAAACTGTTTAACTTTTTAAAAATGAACTAGAGTTGCTTCGTGTAACTGATGCATAGGAGATTTACTCTGGAAATAATTATATATTCAACACATCTAAAGGCAAAATTTATTCCTATTTTTATTGAATAATTTGCAACAAAATCCCCCACAATTTTTTTTTCTCAGAGGTCCAATTTAGGTTTATTCTTTTTGCTTCAAAGTCTAATATTAGTTTTTATCAGATCAATCTTAACTTTTTTTCACACACTTTATAAGTTTAAATGAGAAAATGATTTTTCGGGTAAAAATGCACTAGATAATATCATGTAAAAATGATAAAATCAAGGGGTGCATGATGAACAATGTTCTCATATTATATTACTATTATATATAAATACTCAGAAGCATAATAGGAACTTTGATTGTGTGTATCCAAATTTTATATTGTAAAAACTTTTCGTATATATATATATATATTTTTGATCGGTAATGATTTTTTGTGACCATAAACTCAACATTCACTACAAAATTAAAGTGCAGGCATGCGCTGAAGCTGGTTATATTGATAGCGCAAAAGAAGTGTTTGATAAAATGCTTAAGAGAAAAAAGAGATTACACGGACAAACTTATTAAAAAAAGTGTTATGGGTGCAAAGAAAGTGAAATAAAGATCAGATGAGCAAGTACGGCTGATTAACTGAACTTAATACTATCAGCTGAGTGGTCAGGATGATCAGTCAGGATAGTCAGTCAGGATGACTGGCCAGGATGATGGTCAGTCAGGATGACTGGATGGTCAGTCAGGATGATAATCAGGATGATGGTCAGGATGATTGGTCATGTCAGGATGAAGATCAGGCCAGTTAGACAAGTCAGGATGTTGATCAGGCTGGTTAATCAGGATGAAGGTCTACTGATGATATCAGCTGAGTGCTCAGACTCAGCTGAGGACATATCAAATCAGCAGACAAGAAAGGAGCAAACTGACTTTAAGTCAGGGATTAATCAAGAATCAGTTACGAAGCAGTTTAAACTTCCACTTGGGCAATTGGCGATCAGTTTAACAGAATCAAAACTGAAGACCGTTGGGCTCTGACAGTTATTCATTTTCGGTTGCAACTGTAGCAGTTTCTTGTTAGTTGGTTACGATCACCAGCATTAATTAGGGTTTCCATATTCCTATATATATACGCTCATATGTATAGAGAATATAACTAACACACTCTAGAAAGATCCAAAAACACTTGTAATCTGTATTATCTTCCATCTATTAGTGAGAGAGGTGCCTCATCCGTGGACGTAGATCATTTTGGATCGAACCACGTAAAATCTTGGTGTTCTTCAAATTTTCTTTATTTTTCTTTTATTCAACAATCATTGTTACTCAACAAAAAGATTGTAGTTGAAGATGCAGAGCTAGCTAGTGAGTAATTTTTCTGACAAGGTGCATAAGAAGAGTGCCAAGATTACATTATTCCTCCACAACAATCTTGATAAATAATCTGGTATTAAATGCATCACTTGGGATGCAAGTGTGTCTGGATAAAATCGTTAAACCTTTGCAATAACAAATCAAACTCCGGCACTTGTGGAAATGCATAAAAACCATGCCCTGCATCTGGATACACGGTTAACTCCACTTCCTTGCCACAATTTTCAACCATTCAGCATACCTTTCATCCCAATCTTGCAACGAATCTTTCCCCCCTGCAATCACTAGAGTAGGCGGGAACTCAAGACTCTTGAGTTCACTAGTGGATCCACTGCTAAACACATGGACTGCAGGGTGATCTCTGCTGCACCCTCCTGCAAAAGCCGGCTGTAGGGCTAGAATTCCGGCCATCTTTACTTTGTTGAAGTGCTCAACATTCTTGAGTTATCTTATCTGCAAATGATGGGATCTGTTGCCTCCGGCGCTATCTCCTCTGATGAAACAGTTAGTGAGGTCAGTAAATGCAGGTAAAACAACAGTGTTTTGGGCATCAATGAATTTTAAGGTATAATAGGCATCCTCGTACTGACTTGGGTATTTGTGTTTAGGTGTCAAACGGTAGTTGACCGATGCTATAACTGCAGGTACTTTTGCAGCCAAATGGCTACAGAGGTCATCAAAGATTTTGGTGTCTGACCCAAAACGGGTGAATCCACCGCCGTGAAAGTATACTATCAAAGGCAACAGTGTGTCTGGATTGATGTTTGGGGTGAAAAGGCGGAAAAGAGATAGCGGGAGGGGTTGATTTGGACGTCGGACGTGGAGACAGAGATGTTGTTCATGACTTTGGTGGCAGGGGCTGAGATTTTGATGTCTTCCATTTGCCTGTATTGTGTGTGAATATCTTAGGTTTGTGGTTATGTGATTGGTGGGGCACTAAATATAGAGATGTGGGTTGTTCAACCTATCAGGGGACTATTATGATTTCATTTATTAAAAGATACTAGGATCAAGATGCAAAGGTCGTCTATTAGCAAAAAGACATGCTAATAGACAATGGCAAAAGACAACACACATTCATATCTGTTGTCTATTAGCATGAATTCTCGCTAATAGACAATGGTTGATTAGATAGACAACATATTTTATTCTAAAGACAACGGAGTTAAAAATATTCATTGTCTATTTCAGGTTGTTGTTTAGCATCTTTGTAGTAGTGGATCAAGTCAAAGTTTTTTTTATAACAACAGTTAATGGTATGTGCTTATTGTTGTTGCCCTGATTGCCTAATTCTATTGCAACACGCAAGTGTACGTGATCGTTGTTGTGTTAAACCAAGTGACCAAGTTAAATATCGAACCAAGGGAAACAAGTGTTAATCCAATCTAATTCCTAGAAATATGCTTCTTAAAACAAACGAAAGAAAAGACAAGTTCAAATCCTATTCTCTAAGCAATCAATTAACAAAATGAAATCAGGAGGTGAACTAATCTAACTTCCGTAAAAGTGCAAGGGAGTGTGTGTATTATGCTCTAGGTAATCTCCATTATGAATCAATTCAAGAATTAATTCATCCTATAGATATCATGAATCTCATTAAATGATTAAACTAGGTAATTAACACCTTATTAAACACTAAATTCTCATTTGAATGCCTAATACTCCTATTGATTTTGTTCTAATCCTAGCAATTCTCATTGACATAGAGCCCAAAACAGAAACACTTGGTGTGCACTACAATCAATTAAGAACAAAATTGAATCAACTCAATCAAAAAATTAAATCTCAAGTAGCAAACAACCAAGGTTCAATATATTATCCAATTGGAGAACTTAATCATCTAAATTAACACAATCAAGTTATAACATGAATCAACACAAAAATCAATACATAACTTAAATCACCCAAAGCATAGGAGTGATTAGCTCATGAATAATTGCATGAAAACTAAAACTAATATCATGAAATCAACAAACATTCAAGGAATTAAGAGAAAACTAGAACAATTTCACCAATTGGAATTAGGAGCATGAATGAGTAAATGAATGAAATCTTCAAATTGCTTCAATCTTCAAAGTAAATCTTCAAGTAATCTTCAAATTCAGTGATAAAATTGAATAAACCTAATATGAATTACAATCTAATGGAAAGAAATTGGAGAATCTAAAATAAATTAATTGAAGAGAAAATGTAGAGAATTCTAGAGAGAAAGAGAGAGTTGGTAACTACCTCTAATATAATCTTAACTAATCTAAGCTAAAAGTATGATGGACAATTATAATTATGCCTAAAATTTGAAAAAAAGGGTATTTGTAGGTCCAATGCACAAAAATTTATAAATCGGTCCCGAAAATAGCAAAAATCTCATTTTTATCCATATTTATAAATACACCCACTAAGCGATTAGTACACTCACTCGACCAGGGTCATTTCCCTCTCGCCCGAGCGATGTTCCTTTACTTGTGCAGGCTGGTTTTCACTTGACCAAGGCCTTTCGCGCTTGACTACATCCTTTTGCGCTCGACTAAACTTGTTTTCTTTATATCATGAGCTCTACAGCTCCGATTGACTCAATTCTTTTTTCATTGCGATACTATCTACAAGATCTTTAACATTGTATATTATTCTACCATTTTAATTGATTGAATAAATTTTAAATTTATTGAACTTGCTCATTTTCCATATTTTTACCCCATTTTTCCTACAAATGCACAATTATTTACAAAATGGATTAAAAGTTAAATATAAAGCAATTAGTATCATAAATGCATTCAAAATATCTATAAAATATAAACGAGCCCTCATTTGATGCAAATATTACCCTAATCATTGTCATCTCCAACTGTGAAATTATTGTTGTTTATCTCTAACTGTGTCTGTTTACCGATGATTTGACAGTTATTGTTCATAGCTGTAACTAGAATTTTTTTGGTCACCATATTTTTCGGTAAGACGCAAATGTACTGTTGAATATGTATTTGTACTATTAGTTTTTTTACTATGCTATATCTATTATTGTTTACAATATGACTATTATCATAATTTTTTTGTGGAAAATATTTTTCGGCTAGACACGTTTGCGTTATTGAATTTCTTCCAATACTATATTTATCATGTTTGCACTTTAGTATTTATTATGATATCGGATTTCGTACAATACTATACATGTCGTATTTGCACTATAGTGTTTTTTTTTAATATTACACCTTTTGTGATTGTACTATATTAAAATATTTTTCTAATTTTCAGAGTCAACAAATTTTCTAGTGAATCAAACTCATCAAACAAAACAAAAATCTAGGGATTCAATTTGAACACGAATTCCACATAACACTCTATTACACATTGTAAAAACAATTTTTCCCGAAATTAAAATATTTTATTAATAACGTAAAAAAGGAGATTACAATTTGATTTATTTCAGATCTACCGAAATTTTCGGGATTCTACAATCTCTAATTTTTTCCCTGATTCTTCTCTTGAATCTTGACTTTGGGAATTCCTTGCGGATTTTCCGAAGTTTGCGGGACTTTTGATCTTGAAAGATCTTTGATTTTCGGACTTCGATCTTAAGAGATTTTTAATTTCGTACTTGCAACATTAATCTGAGGGCGTCGAGCCTTATTTCGGACAAAACCTTATTTTAGGGACTTCTCGGGACTTTGATCTTAAAAGATCGTTGACTTACAGACTTATCAGACTTTGCTTTTCAGACTTAGGGGGGTGTATTGGATTAGGATTTTAAAAGATATTTTTAGCTGAAAAAAGTCTTGCAGATTTTAAAGATTTTGTTGGATTTTGATGACTTTTAAGATTTTGCAGGATTTTGTAAGACTTTTAAAATCAGGATTTTAATGGATTCTGTAGGACTTTGTAGACTTTGCAGAATTTCATGGATTTGTGTCATACGATATGAATTCAAGATTTTTTCATACCTTTGAATTTAAAAAAAAATCAAAGACAAACAAAAAAAGAATCATAATATTATGTGATCCTAAATAACATTCCTCCACATATCTATAGCTACATTAGTCCTCCAAGCATTATCGTCATGTCGTTCTTGCTATTGTTATAGCATCAATTAGTAGTTTAGAATCATGAGCCGAACCCTCTCACCCACTCAGAACGTACATGAACTGCTAATCAAAATTTAAAGAGTAGGTTTTGCAATTTTGCATGCATAAAAATTACTTTTTATTTTTCTATTATATTTCCCTTTTACCATGATAGCATGAGCTTTTTTGTTTTATTACATGACTTTTGGCGCAAAAATTTGGCCCAAACCATTGTAATAAAAAAAATCTACCTTAATTAATGGGTAATTTTATTAGAATTATATTAGCATATATTAATTTCTACTATATATATGATATACACGTATATAAATGTGTATATTAAAAAGTATCGAAACTGAATAATCAAAGCAACCAAAGTAAAAAAATATCAAAACTCAAATTCCGAGAAAAAATATTGTCAATGAAAAATATTACCTAATGATATATGCAATATATAATATTAGTATTATAGTAATACTAATGTAAAAAATAAACATTTATCTTGTGTATAAGTTGGGATGAACAATATCGTTTTGCTGATATTAAATTTTTTAAATGAACTAATATGTATATATATACATATATTTAATGAATTAATTATAATAATTATTTTTATTTATTCTATTATATATGTATATATATATATAATATTATATTAGTCCTCGTCACTGTAATTACTTTATAGTTGATGTTAGTATTATGAGTCATGACTTATAAAAATAACCATAGAATTAAATATAAATGCAGGAATAAAATTATAAGGTTAAAAATATTTTAGGTATTAAAAATAAAAAATTATATATAAATCAATTTGGGGATAAATAAAGTCATTAATTAAAAAAGTCCACCGAAATCCTAGGGGTTTTAATGGGATTGTTGATATTTATAAAATACACTAAAAAGTCCATCAAAATCCATCAAACCCAACAATCCTATAAAATCCTTATATTTTTTAATACCAGTGGATTGTTTTTAAGTCTTTTAAAATCCTGATTGAATACCAGTGGATTATTTTTAAGTCTTTTAAAATCCTGATTGAATACCAGTGGATTGTTTTTAAATCTTTTAAAATACTGATTGAATACCAACAGACTTTTTTATAAGAAAAAAATCCTTTAAAATCCTACGAAATCCCAAACGAATACACCCCCTACTCTCTGACTTGCTCTGTGTAAGTGTAAAATGACTAGAATAAGACCTCTATTTATAGGTGTAGAATTCTAGATTTGCAGACCAGATTTGATTGGCCAAAAGATTTGATTGTGGAATATTCCCAAAATATGTCAGATTTGATAAATCTTTAAGATATTTGCCAGATTTGTTAGGCTTTCAAGATTTGATTTATTATGCTGGATCTAATTTAACTTATTGGGCCTTTAAGGAGCAATTTAATTTATTAGACCTTTTGAGGGCCAATTTAATTTATTGGGCTTTAGAGGCCTAATTTAATTTATTGGACTTTAGATATCCAATTTAATTTATCGGGCTTTAGAAGTCCGATTTAACTTATTGGGCTTTAAAGGTCCAATTTAATTTATTAGGCTTTAGAGGTCTAATTTAATTTATTGGACTTTAGAGGTCCGATTTGATTTATTGGGCTTTAGAGGCCCAATTTAATTTATTGGACTTTAGAGGTCCAATTTGATTTATTGGGCTTTAGAGGTCCAATTTAATTTATTAGGCTTTAGAGACCAAATTTAATTTATTGGACTTTAGAGTTCCGATTTAACTTATTATTTTAGGAATCGAATTAATCTAAATTCCCAATAATAAAATTATTCGGCATTTTAACACGTAACTTTTCCCGTGTTATGTTTTATTTCGACAACTAAATTTTAATTGCTTACAAATTGCCCCCTCACACTTCGTTCGCGAGCATCTTCAATCGATGTGGACGAATTGTGAAACTCGATTTGATTTTTGCATTTAACTTGAAACTTGAAATTTCTTGAATTTATGATGAATCCAAATCACTCTATTGCATTTCTTCTTTCATCTATGAGTATCTTTTGGGTTTTATCTTGAGTCCAAAATTAATCAAAATTTAGGCTCCAAAATTTCTTGTTGCGCTTGCCTCGAGTAAAATTTTTTTTGCAACTCGATATCCAGCTCAGATGCTAAATTATGACTGAACTTAGTAATATACTAAACTGCCTACGTACCTCTTTTAAAAGAGGATCAAGTCAAAACGTAGTTCTAGGGGAACATGATTTGATTTTGGGGGGCGCCGTACACAGTTTAACCTCATGCAGGCCAGGAGGGATGTATACTTTTTACTACCATAGTCGCAGTAGGGTATAAATTATTTAACCACTTAAACACCTTTAGTAGGATAAGTTAACATTTTAACCACATGTAATCATCTTTGGTGGTCGTCATACACAATTTATCCTCATGCGGACCAGGAGCAACATGCAGTTTAGGCTCGTGTGTAATGGAGCTTTGGATTTTAGAATTTAAGATAGTTTATTCTCGTATCAAGGAGCATTGATTCGAAAGACTCGATTTGAGAGTCTTAGGCCGTTTGAATCTTTTCTCAAGAAGATTTAATTTGAGGGGCTTTATTTGAGAGTCTTAGACAGTTTAATCTCGTATTAAGGAGATTCGATTTGATGGACTTTATTTGAGAGTCTTAGACAGTTTAATCTCGTATCAAGGAGATTTGATTTGGTGGACCCTATTTGAGAGTCTTATATAGTTTAATCTCGTATCAAGGAGATTTGATTTGGTGGACTCTATTTGAGAATCTTAGACAGTTTAATCTCGTATCAAGGAAATTTGATTTAAGGGACTCTAGTTTAGAGTTTTAGAAAGTTTAATCTCGTATCAAGGAGATTTGAACTTGAGGAACTCTAATTTAGAGTTCTAGACAGTTTATTCTCGTATCAAGGAGATTTAATTTGATGGACTCTATTTGAGAGTCTTAGACAGTTTAATCTCGTATCAAAGAGATTTGGACTTGAGGGACTTTAGTTTTTTTAGGAGCTTTTATTTGAACGACTCGATTTGAGAGTCTTAGACAGTTTAGTCTCTTAGCAAAGAGATTTAATTTTATGGACTTTAGATGGTCTCTTCTAACACTATATCACCTTGTTGGACCAATTGCATTACTTTTTCTTTGAAGATAAACAATCTTCAATTGAGTGACCCACTAACCGATGGTACTTGCAATATTTTGGATTGTCAATGAATATAGCTTCTTCCGATCGTTTCATCTTAGGTAGCTTAATTAATTTTTCATTGAGCAGCTCATCAAATATTTTAGAGACATCAGAGTTTAAGAATGGATATTGCTTTTTTCGCATATCATTCAAAGTTAAACCTTTTTGCCCCCTATCGTGAGCTATGTCAGTTATGTATTCCTGATTTGAAGGTTTAACATAAGCTTTATCGAGATGTTATCGAACTAGTGGTTCATCAAACCCATTAATGGACATACATAGCTCCATATCGTGAGCTCTCGTAGCTAATTCTTCAAATGTTCTCGGTTGTATCCTTTGAAGAATGTACCTTAGACCCCATTGCATCCCTTGGACGCACATTTCAATAGCCAATTTTCTGATAGCTTATCTTTGTAGTTTAGTCTCTGATTTCTCCATCTATTAATGTGACTAGTCAATCACCGCCTCGTCTTTTGGTTGACGGGTATTGGTTAGCTCAATCATGCTAACAGTTCTCCTTTTGCTGTAAAACCGGTTTAGGAACTCATATTCCAAGTCGATGTACCATTCAAAGACATTTCCCTTTAAAGAACAGACAACCTGTTTTAGGAGAAATTATTTAATTTATTGGACTTTCGAGTTCCGATTTAACTTATTATTTTAGGAATCTAAATTCTCAATAATAAAATTATTCGGCATTTTAACACGTAACTTTTCCCGTGTTATGTTTTATTTCGGCAATTAAATTTTAATTGCTTACACACACAAAAGTTTATAAACAATCAACACCATTAAACAAAATTCACAAACAATTCTCAGTGAATCAAAACCGCAAACAATCAACACCATCACACTCAAAATTAAAATCTCAAATTCCCTTGTAAATGAGATTTTTTTTAAAAAATTAAAATTTTGTCACACTAAAAATTGAAATCAATACCATTACACTCAAGCTCAAAACTCCGTCTCGAACTTCAATCAAAATCGAAATCTACAGACCCTCCACCTTGGAAATCTCGTTGCTGCGCCTTCGATAGCATCTGCCTCCGCCACGAGAAGCTCATCGTATGCATGCCACCCCACCGGCCCGCCCTATGCCTTCATCCCCCTCACTACTGTCTTTCGTCCCTCACAGCTTTGTCACCTCACCGTCATATCCCTCCGCCATTTGCCTCCACCTCTTTTCATTGTCGCTGCCCAATCGAACCACTCTACCGCTTTCGCCCCTGCCCCAAATCCGTTGCCTCCGCCTCCCTTCATAACCCCACCCTAATCCAACAACTCCACAACCACTGCTTTTGCCACAGCAAATTCGTCCTACTTCGCCGCCCATACATAGATAGAGAACGTATTTGAAGGGAGAGATAGAGAGAGTGTGTGTATGTTGCCCCTTAGATATATTTTTAAACAATTAAAATTGTTTTCACTGCTGAACAATTATGGTCAGAGAACTCTAACTATTTAGGGCTCATTTGGTTCGTAAGATAAAAGTATCTATCCGCCAAAAACATGCATGTTTTTTGCGGATAGATACTTTTATCTTGCGAACCAAATGAGGCCTTAGTGAAAATAATCATAATTGATTAAAAATACATTTGAATTGTACAATGTATCTGATGCATGCAAGTCTTTGGCAAATTAATGTCATTACGTTTTGGATCCACATTGAGTCCAATACAACCAATTTTACTTCATACATTAAAGTTAAAGAAATTACTCCTTAAAATTTTATTCATTATACTTTATTCTTAAAAAGTGTGTCACCCATCCCTTGTAAATTTTTGGTGGAATGGAAGGAGTAATTATTATATTTCTTTCATTGTTGAAAATTTTATTGATTGGTTTAGAGTTTTAGTACCTATAATTATTTACATGAGTTTTGTGAACTTAATTTTGGAGTTAAAATATTGTGTTTTTCCATTTTTTGGAGATATAGTTATTTTACGTCCTATAATTAATCTTTTGCCTTTCTAAAAAACGTTCCAGAAATTTAATTTTTTCAATTACATCAAATATCAATATTTAATAAATAGTATGATACCATTGAATAACTTTTATATATACTACTAACTAATAGAAGTACTTTAAAGAAAAGGATATGATATTCTTTTAGGATGTTGATAAAGTTTTCTTCCCACATGCCTTAACTAGACTTTTAAAAATAAAAAGTAATAAAGACCTAAAAAGAAGAAATATAAAAAAAAGAGGGAAGATGTCGAATTTAGAATAGGAAAAAATACACAAAATTAAAAGTGGTGAATTATAAGATAATAGAATAAAAGGGAGGGCAAGATACATTCACTTTAAACTAGTTTCACTATACATGTAAATTGTTGTATCTTATATTTATTAATTTTAAGATAATAGAATACTATTATTTATTTTCATTTTATAAAATAATAATTAAATATGAAACAACCATGCATTTCGATAATATAAAAATCAAATATAAAGAGGAGGGAGTACATGGTTTTTGTTTACAGGCTCTGCCCTGGATTAACATGTGTAGTGAAAGGATTTTTGGAAAAGGAGGTCTTTTATTTTTCATTTTCCTTTGCCCTTCCCTTTTTCTTTCTTTCGTTTTTTCTTCTCTTGTCACTATCCAATCTGTGCATCATTATTTTATGAATTAGTCTCATATGCACCAGTTACACCGTGTAACTCTAGTTCATTTTTAAAAAGTTACACAAAATACTATTGAAAAGTTACACATGTTATTATTGAAAAATGAATCTTTAATGCTGCAACTTTTCAGTAATAATTAATGTAACTTTTCAGTTATAAATGGTGTAACTTTTAAAAAATACACTTAAATTGCACGGTGTAATTGATATACGAAAGACTTACTCTTATTTTATGTACTTAAAAAGAGAAATGATCCTGCTTCATTGGTGAACAAAAATTTATATACCCATTGTGAAGAGAATAATACATATAAGAGGGGATCCATTATAATTGATTTTTAAAAAATTGGTTACATATTATTTCAAAAGTTATATAGGTATTAACAATTAATTCTATTTTTAAAAAAATTGCATATTGTTTCAAAAGAGGACCCAACACCAATGTACACAACTCTACACAGAAAAATTTCACAGTCCATTTCTTGAAAATTTGCACATGCTTAATTTACACTGATTTTGGGTTTGCACAGTTATAAAATTCACAAAATTAAAAAAAGAAATTCATATATACATTAAAAATTCACATTGCAAAAAATTTCAAAATATTATTGAATTACATATTTAATTTGTATATCTTAAATTACGTGTTTCACCAAAAAAAAAAATTACATAAATATCTTCATTTTCAATTCTCCTCCTTTTTTACTCTCTTCATCATCATATCTTATAAGATGTGATCTTAACAAATGATTCATAATTTACAATAGATCAACACAAAAAGACAAAGTTTTGTATGAAAATAGTACATGATAAACTTATCATTAATCAGTTTTAAAGTATCAAATATTTAACCAGGTATATCAAAAATCTCATCAGGTGTATCAAAAGTTGAGGTCAATTAAATTTATATATTGATCTCAACTTTTGATACACCTGATGCATATTTTGATACACTTGACTAAATATTTGATATTTTAAAACAATTTCATGATAAAGTCATTATGAACTATTTTCACATAATACCTACTCACACAAAAGTTAAAAGTTCCTAGTGCAGAAACAACAATGCATTAATCCACACAATTGTGTCTTCAATGTAGGAATATATGCACCCGATGACTGAAAATAATAACAAAATTAAACGGAAAATTCGTGGCTCATTAAGAACACGATTTCCTTAAAATAAATAATGCCCTTCACTCTAGATGCTAGTGAAACACATGACACTTGTTTCCCAAAATACAACGATTATAGCAACGATATATCACAATATCTTGCTAGAAACGAACTAAGAAGTTGTTCGAATTATCACCGGAGTAAGAACGAAATTAGCAGAAAAATTGGGCAAAATGAATGTGGCAAATTGCCGGAAAAGTATCTGAATATTTTTCTACTCAAGCTTTTGTATTTCTTATTATTCTTGTGTTTCTTGTCCTCCAAATTGTTACGACATTCGTGTACGCAGGCCGCGCTCGCGCACAAGTTCGAGGCACACATAGAGTGTGGAGGAGTATAACCCCATTATTTTCTTACAAGCTAAGGATGAGTTTCTTCTTATATATACCCACTTTCTCAACAACAATTTTCCAATGTGGGACAAAGGTTTTAGCTTTTCCCTTAATTTCTCATTTCCCTTCTTTCTCATTTCTCATTTGTTACAACAAACTTAAAATTTCAATTTCTCATTCACCCAATATCGAATTGGACGAGTAATATATCGAATCGAAACTCTTTTCGAGAAACACAAAAAATTCCAACGTTAAACTCACAACATAAACTTGTAATAACTTCCCTTAAATCCTTATCCAAATCATAGGTTCCTCTGGAAAGAAAATGAACACTCTCACTTAAATCCAAAGTAAAGAAAATAAATAAAATTATCTAAGAACTCCAGATTATTGGACTCTTAGGACGGATTGCAATTGTCTAATCAAACATTGGTAAAAATCGGTGTGTATTTTGAGTAAATTGCCCAAATATCTTATTTAATTAAAGAATTTTTTTTTATACGAAACCATCTCATGGTATTAGATCTATTACTTATTAATAAAAAGTTATTACTTTTAAAAATTGACAAAGTTTTAATAAAAATAATAAAGTATTAATAAAAAATAGTCACTTTAAACAAAATTATTATCATTTTTTATTAAAACTTTATAACTTTTCAAAAATGATAATATTTTATTAATAAGCTTGCGAATCTCATAACATGCATGAGAGGTCTCACACAAGTTCTACTCTTAATTAAACTATTAGCTGTAATTTTATTTATCATACCTGTTAACACGTACTTCCTCCATTCCACAGAAATTTACATACTACTAAAAAATACATTAATTTACGTGCATACTCATAAAACTGCACATATATTACTCATATGTCACTATTTTATTAAAAAAAAAAAACCATTTAAAAACAGTGAAACACAAAGTCAAATACCGAAATAAAGCAAAGAACCCATTCCCTGTAAAACTGACTTTCGGATGAAGCCTCCACAGCTATATATTCAGTCCCACAACCAACAGAACACACTGCAAATCCAACATCCACACAAAATGGCAGACATCAAAATCTCAGCCCCAGCAACCAAAGTCATAAGCAACGTCTCCGTCTCCACCTCCGACTTCCAAATCGACTCCTCCGGCGGCCTCTGGTTCCGACTTTTCACCCCAAACACCAATTCACACAAGCTCCTCCCTTTAATTGTGTACTTTCACGGCGGTGGATTTAAGCACTTTGCGCCGGACGCCAAGGCCTACGATGACCTCTGCAGCAACCTAGCTGCAAAAGTGCCTGCAGTCATAGCCTCCGTCAACTACCGCTTGACGCCGGAGCACAAGTACCCAAGTCCGTACGATGACGCCTATGATGCCTTAAAATTCATCGACGCCGCCGTCACACCCGTATGTGCTGACCTCAGCAACTGCTTCGTGGGAGGAGACAGCGCCGGAGGCAACATAGCCCATCACGTGACGGTAAGAGCTCTCAAGAACGGCGACCACTTCAGCAAACTGAGGGTCGCCGGAGCAGCCGTTTTTTGGAGGAGAAGAGCGGACGGCATCGGAGATGAGATTGCCTCGCCACCCCAAGATTAATGTGGAGCAGTCGGATATTGTGTGGGGGGAGTTTCTGCCGGAGGGTGCGGACAGAGATCACCCTGCAGTCAATGTCTCCGGCGGTGGGCCCCACTCCGACTGCGCTGGTGATTGTGGGTGGGAATGATCCGTTGCTCGATTGGCTGAGGAGGTATGTGGAATGGTTGAAGAATTGTGGAGCAAACCGTGTATCCGGATGCAGAGCATGGGTTTTATGGATCTCCAGAATTTTCAGAAATGGCTGAGTTTGGTTTGTTGTTTCAGAGGGTGGCAGATTTTGTCCACAAACATGTGCATCTCGACTGAATTTCATGCCAGAAATTGAGTTTCACCAATAAAAGTGTGGGGATGGGGTTTTATTATGTGTAACGTTGGATATTTTATATATAGAGAGAACTGATTTTCCCCTGTCATCACTCTTTTATTTTGCCGCTCATAACTATTGTCTCTACTCTTTCAATTTATTTTTCTGCTAATTTTTTCCCATCTTTTTCTCGGGAAAGAATGATACTACTTTTTAGGATACTATTTTACATAGATTTAAATGGGCGTCGCGACAGTCTAGGCGACGCTAAGATTAAATCACCAAGAAAAATTCGTCAACGCATTTGACATTGTCGAGACCGTCGAGACTATCTTGACACCGCCTAAATGGTCATTACTCTTATTTTTTTCATTTAAAATTAAAAGTTAGAACTAAAATTAAAAAAACAAAAACTAATTTATTAAATTACTAAAAATAAAAGTTTAATTGAACTTTTTCATAATTTTTTCGTATTATATATTTTGCTCTTTTTGTGTTCCATTTAAAAACTGTACAATATCATCATATGATAGTTTTTAACATTTTGTTGACTTTTTATATTTTGTGATGGTCATTGACTATGTTTTAAATTTATAATTTATTGTATAATGTATATTGTTATTAATATATGTTTAGAAAAAATTAATATTAATAAAAAATAAAATAAAAAATAAAAAAAATTTGGCACCGCCTAGGCGGTCTAGGCGCTTGGCGGCACTCGACCGCCCGACGACCGTCAAGCGCCATTTACACCCTTGCTATTTGATAAGTGTTTGCAAAATTTAGGATATTATATTTATGTTTTTGCAAATTAGGAGACTATCTTAATAAATTTTCAAAATTAAGACACTATCTTTATAAACGTACAAAATTAGGACATCATCTTTTGTGTTTGACACATTTAGGCTACATTTTTTTTTTGGTTAAGTAAATCGAGCTTTATTTGACCCATATTTAGTGAAATTGATTTAAATTTGTCAAACATAAAAGATAAGATTAATACAATTTTCATCATATAATTAGTCTACTTTATTGGTTTGATCTCATAATTATTTACTTTTTAAATTTAGTTTTATAACAATTCAAAAGTTTCTAATTCAATCCCAAATGGCCGGATATTTTATAAAACGACGCTGTTTTGTTCACATGTCAATCACATACTACTATTTTCGATGGAATAGGATGACATTTCCCATTTTCCAGACATTGTACGCTGACTCAGTAATTTTTTCAATAAAATTAATATGAAAAAATTAAAGCTCCAAATCAGTTTTTAGAAATTATTAAAAAAATTATTATTTTGAAATTTCGAATCACATCTGAAAAATTGATTTGGAATTTCAAAACTGGAATTCCCCTTTACAAGTTATTTTAATTGTCAAAAAGTGATTAAAATTTTTTAAAAAAATTATATTTATTTTATTGGAAGAAAATTATTGAGACAACTTTCCATATCTAAAAACTGAAATGCATCATTCTATCCCGTCGAAAAATAGTAACTAAAGAGAAACCGAAAGATGATGCAGCTATGGTGGAAGATGGATATGATAGTAAGGAAGTTATGAAATGCTGAATCAAGAGTAGGTGTTAGACTCAAGAGTTGCACTTTCCTCATGAGTCCTGAAGAGAGTTGATACATCAACCTTAAGAAGTTTAATGGAGGTCTTGTATTGCTTGGCAAGGAGGAGTCTGTGGAACTAGAGGTTCTGGTTCTATTAAAATCAAGATGTTTGATGGTATTATACAATGTTAGGTTTGTTCCAGAGTTGAATAGAAATTTTTATTTTCTCTTGGTACATTTAATTCACAGATTATGAGTTCTAACACTAGAAAAGGAGTCATGCCTGTCACAAAAGCTGGAAGTATCAAGATGCAAGGCAAGATCAGGAATGAGCTGCACACCTTAATTGGAAGAAAAATTGTAGGCCAGGAATGATCAGGAATGTTTTCTTAGGCCAATCATCCTTAGAGTTTTTGTGGTGAAGCTGTTAACACAGTTGCTTATTTGATTAATAAATCACCCTCATGTGCTATAAGAATTTAAAACCCCAGATGAGATGTGATATGATAAGTTATTGAAACGTAAATGCGTATATGATCATTGACTGTAAATTTGACCAAGTTATAAAATTATCGAACCCTAGAGAGATGTTCTAGTGCAAAAAGACCCTAAGAAATGGAATGCTACTAAAGTATAAAAGTGATAAATTTTTTGGGTTTTGGGCTAAACAAAAATTAAATCTAAGTAACTATATTAAACTATCAAATTAAAATCAACTAAGATGAAGTGAAGATGATTTTAGGTGTGCTTCAAATAATTTCAATTAAGTGAGTTTCAATAACCTATTGCATCCATGCTCAATCTCAATTCATTAAACAATCAAACTAGATAACAACCCTCACTAAATCAAGTAAACGCAACTCTCGCTTGTTACCTACTTAATTTAGTACCTAATCATGAGTGTTCTCAACGATCTGTCCCCTTTAGGGTGTAGTAGACATCCTAACAATAGCAATTTAAGATCTCTTCCACTCGACAATATACAAAATCAAGCAAACACAACTCTCGCTTGTTACCCATTCGATTGAAATGCATAATCGACGAAGAAAATCAAGTAAAACTCAAGTAATCAACAAATTAGGAGTTCAATCATCTAACAAACTAAAACCAAAACATAAACACAAACATCAATTATCACTCAATGACCATCACCCAAAACACAATAAATTTAGCTCATGAACAATCTCAATAAACCCATAACAAATTAACAATAAAATATAAACCGATAAAATTCCACTAAATCTATCTAGATATGCAAGAAAAATAAAAATTCTAAACTAATGTGTATAAATGTATGTGGAGAGAAGAGTGGGAGAGAGGAGCTCCCCACTTCCCGAAGAAGTGTGTTGTTGGAATGCGTTTTCCTTTTTTTTTTAATACGCTCATTCCCTTTCTTCCATGGGCTCTTCTTGTTGTAATTGGTTTTGAAAATTGAGTTGTAATGCTCTATTTGGACCAATTTATTGGAGGGCAAAATGGTAATTTCCATATGACTATGTATAGTCGATGCGCTCTACTCGCGGAGTAGATCGTCACGGTATTTTTCGTTCTCAAAACCGAATTACGGTGATTGAGAAATTAATTTCTAAAGTATGGATATTAATACAAGTTGATGTGGGTCCATGTGGGAGTAAGTTAAAAGATGGAATCTCTTAACTATCCCACATTGGAAAAACTATGAAGGATTTCATAGTATATATATAGGAGTTTCATGATGGTATTCAAAATAGGCTAATGGAGTCTCTCCCATTAGCCGCGCGCGCGCCACCGCCGCCGTCCGGCCGGCCGCGCCGAGCCGTGGACTTGGACTTGGACTTGGTCTTTGGGCCTTTGGCCCACTCTCTATATCTTTTTAGAGACCCAAAGATGTGAAATGGGTCGACCCAATTGGTGACCCGGAATACCTCTGCGGATCGTCTACCTCTGCGGATAAGTTTAATACTGTGTCATTGCCACGTCATTGATCCAAGCGA
>JAPKLY010000558.1:0-48464 GCA_026898435.1 Prunella vulgaris
ATCCATCAACATCTTCCATTACGTGGTTTGAAGTCCTATATATACTGAACATCATTAGTCATAAGTGTCATTATTGACTTTTTGTCAGTCACTGCTCTTATTTTAATAAGATCCAAAGTGTGGATTCACTACTAAATTTTCTGTTTCTCAATTGATGGTTGCCGTTGGTGGATCCAGGTGACAGAGCAGTTGAGCTACATAATTTGACTGAACAGGTTTGTTATGATCAGCCTTTTCATTTACTAGGTTTTGTATCTAGACATCCATTTGTTTTATTAGCTTTGCTGATATACTCCATTTGTACTGCACTTTGAATTTGCTATTAGCCATCCCCTCCAAAAGATGAAAGGATTGTTACTACAAATCCATCAGCAGATGCAGCCATCTCAGGGGTTTCAAGAAACACCAAAGATGGGGCTGCAACTTCAGAAGCAAGTGGAGGTCTTACTTCTGTTCATCCATTCAACGCATATACACCTCAGGAGCAGGGTTATTATTTTGGAGGTAGTTTCTTATATGCTATCTGTTGGCTTTTTGCTCTCATTTGCATCAACTTCCATGCATAATATATCTTGATATGGTGTGTGCCCTGTACTTACCCTTCTTTTGGCTGGACAATTTACAAGCATACTATTGGGATGGGAAAATAGGATATCTAGATGATCATTACATAGTCATTCCATTATATGTCACCCGTTTCTTTGTAGGTGAACATTTCAGTATGTGAAGCTGATCATTTTTCAAAATTGCTGTCATGTTTACTCTGTGCTATTCAAAGATCATATTTTCTAAGTCCATAGTTTCTGCAATCATATATTTGCTCATGAAAAGAAAACATGCCCAGCAGGAGGCAATTGGTCACCACGTCTTTTTTTTTTTTATGCCACCCTATCCCCATCCCCATAAAGATGAATAGAGGAAGGACAGTCTGCTGGAGCATATTCATTGTCAGTCACTAATATAGTAATATATTGGTAAAAAAAAAACCTTTTAGTACCTGAATAATGGTGGTCAGCATTAACATAATATCTGAGTTTAGAGAATGGAGCAGCTGCCTTGTTTCTGCTTTATGCCCTTTAATCTTAAAGTTACTGCGTCCCTGCTTTGCTCAGGTTATGAAAATGGCAGTGGCAACTGGGATGACCATGCTAACTATGTTAATGCCAACAACTTGCATGTCATACCTCCGGTGAGTCATATACTTTTTGCTTATGCATGATATTTATGGATAGAAAACTGTAGATAATAAATTCGGTTGTTGATCTTGTTACAGGGCATGTACAATGATAACTCTTCACTCTTTTTCCCTCCGGGCTATGGCTTTGACTCTCAGATGGCATATGGACAGTTCTCCCCGCTTGCTAGCCCTCTATCTCCAATCATGATTGATGGTCAGCTGTTTTCTCCACACCAGATGCCCGTTACCCCATCATACTATCCACAAGCAGTCTCACCTGGCCCGCCTCATGTTACTTCAGGACTTCCAACTTCACAGAGTGAATTAATACAATCAGGAAATAACAGCCAAGAAAATCTTATTGACAATGCATTTTTTGGGCCAGGATCAGGCTATTATCTACCATTTGGATCTTTTAGTGGAGGTGATATGTCTGGGAGTAGTGGGCCTGGGCTTTACAATTTCCCTGGCGAGTTTGGATCCAATGAACCATTGCCAAGTCGTACGAGTTCATTAGATACTAGCAGATTCATGTCTCCATTAACTTCTGGAACTGTGTACCCTCAACCTATTGGCATTCTTGGATCTTATGAGCAAAATGTTGCACAGGTTTGTTAATTGTTCATAACATTATACAGAAAGAATGCATTCCTCACAGGCACCCACATACACTGAAGGAGATATGAGAAAACTGGTTGCCATTTATTTTGCATTGCCTCTTATTTTGTTGAATATTAGACATGGTTCATGCTTAGAAACTTGAAGATAATTAACTGGCTTGTTGTTAACAAGATGGCTAATCTGTTACCTTGTTGAGAAAGAGTACAAACTATCATATTTGGCATGGTCATAGCAAAGGGATGTCTAATTAAAGCTGATGGTTCACTATGATTGTGGTTCTTTTGTTCCAGCCAATTCACACCAACAAATTACTCTAGTAGAAGCTTTTTTCCTATTGTACCTTTTATTAATTTCCTCAATGTGGGTTTTTCTTAATCCCTTATTTTCTTTTATGTCTCATTTTTTGAATATCTGGATCAAGTATCCCACTATCACTTGTGCAGAACACAGACACTAGTGATTGTTGATTCATGGAAAATAGTCTTTAATCCAATTTGAAGCATTCACTGATTAATTCCAACTTTTTTCTTGATTGCTGATATTGTAATGGCAGGCACAATTTCAAGGTTTTGGGTTGACAATGAACTCCTCAGCTAGACATTTTACCCCTGGTGGTTCTTACCACAGCACTCTTGGTTCTAGTTCTAACCGGATTCGATTTGCTGGTGACAAAGTTGGAAGACGTGAAAGGGATCGGGACACTGTGAATATTTCTGGGGATACACTTGGCATGTCAAACGATCGGAACCGAGGCCCTAGGGCTTTGAAGCCCACAATAAAGAATTCCCCAGAAGAGGGGTCTTCTGCAAGCATTAAAGACATTGAGTCCAGTTCTAGGTTTCATGTCCAACATTTTAACACCCCAGAATTTGCAACCGATTATGAACATGCAAAGTTCTTTGTTATCAAATCTTTTAGTGAAGATAATATCCATAAAAGTATAAAATACAATGTTTGGGCCAGCACACCACTTGGAAACCGAAAATTGGATGCTGCCTATCAGGAAGCTAAGGAAATGGAAGCCAGTTGTCCAGTGTTCCTCTTCTTTTCGGTAAGATTCATGTGTTTCCTCAAATATTATTAGTCTAGGATCTGTGTTGCATATTCTTAGGTGGTGTTTCAGTGTTAGTAGTGGTTTGGGTAATTGGTCATATGTAAAAGGAAATGAATGGGTTGGTTGGTAATGATGAAGCATTCCACTGTAGAGAATTTTGATATCTCACTTAATGGGAAATGTAACAAACCTCTTCCAAATTGGACGAACATAAATATGGGATACCCCCTACTATTATCAACCATATTTCACTCCTTTAAAGCTCTTATCCGAATATCTGTGAAGGATATTTACTTCTTGCAATTTACTTGAGAAGAAATTTGGCTATATACAATATCTATAGAACTCATATTCTGCTCTGTGAATAAATCAAATATAATTACCGTAATTTACTAGGTATTTTTCTGATGTCAAGGCACAATCCATCCATGAGATGTTAAATGTTGCCTCTTTGTCTGTATTATTTCTGGTGTTGTCTGTTGGACTGAGATCCGTTACTTAATACTTATCTTGAAGAGAATAAAAGGCGTTAGAAAGAAACATCAGCTAAATCCAATGGGCAAGAGAAAAGATGCTATTAATTGTGATATTGAGATTTGGATGACAAATTTTACCATATGAGGTATTTGTTCAAGTAAACAGGAGTCTGAATTGTCTGAGTGTTACAAGCATCATGATTTCCTTCTTATAGTAGTATTCATATGATAAAATGGCTCATGCTTTGGGAGTTTGCAGTTTTCTTAGTTGCATGTATGACAGAATATAACTCTTTGGTATCATCCAATACTTTTTAGGTTGTGCTTTTTTTACTGAAGTACTATGTTAATTATTCAGTATTCAATTAGTAGTTGCTTGGATTTGCATCATTTGTCAGCTGAAGCTTGCACTTTTGTTAATTCTCTTGTTAATTTGTATGTTTATTTCTAGCTGGTGTAAATGTGTAATGACCAAATGCTTGCAGGTTAATGCTAGTGGACAATTTTGTGGTGTAGCGGAGATGGTTGGGTCTGTTGACTTTGATAATGATGCTGATTACTGGCAGCAGGATAGGTGGAGTGGTCAGTTTCCTGTCAAATGGCATATCATAAAAGATGTACCCAACAGCCGTTTTCGCCACATACTTCTGGAGAATAATGATAACAAGCCTGTTACACACAGTCGAGATTCACAAGAGGTTTCACTGTCTTCTGAATTATTTTCTTGAAGTGCTTTACTGTTATCAACTTGTGACTGAAATCAATAAAATATTGTTCCAGTAAACTCTATTTAGCCAAAACAATCTTTGACTCCTGCTGGTTAGAAGTGAGGTATTAGTTTTGCAGTTGTATCAGTCAACTAGTATATATTTCCTTTCTCATTGCCCATTGCATATAGAAGTGGGTAGCATATTGGGTTCCGGGCTTGGAAGCCCAGTTTGGTATGCCCACCAACTTGACACCTTGGTCACCAATCTTTCAGGTGCCCAAGTAGCCTGAAGTTTTCCAGTTACCTTTTCCCTCATTAAAGGAAAAAGGATCTTCTTGCTGTTAAACAAAACAAACAGGTGTCCCACCCACCTCCACCCCCCTAATTTTCCTTATGCTTTCTCTCCTCTTTGCTGGGGAATTCACTTCCTCCTTATCCTTCCTTTTTGAACCAAGATTTGAAATTCAGGCCTCAATTGAAAGGTTATGTAGAAAATTTGGATTGAGGAATCTTGGAATAGTGAAAAAGGGAATTTGACTTTTGTGTATGTTTAATTGATAAGATGTAGTGGGTTAACTCACCTGGCTACTGGGCTCCTCACTTGAATGAATGACCCAGGTTTGATTCCCTTTGGAAATAAATTAAGGGAGATATAAGGTGGCTTGGAGTATTTGGGGACTTGGTGAATTAACTTCTAAATGCTAACAACTAACATTTACCAATAAAAAAAAAAGATGTACTAGGATAGGACTGGGAATAATGTAGTGAAAAATCAAATGATAGTGAGGTTATTATAATGTAAATATAAAGGTGTTTTTATTGGGAAAAGGAGCAGTATGAGAGAGAATGTAAGAGAGTATAGGTATTATCGGTTAGGATTATGGAGCATGCATAATCCTACCAACAGACATGCATTAGGATTTTGGATACTTTTCTATCCCAGAAACGACATACCCCTAAGGGTGTGTTTTGTTTAAGGGATTAAATAATCAGTCCCGCTAAAACAGGATTAAACATGCATGTTTTGGCAGGAATAGTCCTGTTTTAGCGGGATTGATTATTTAGTCCTTTAAACAAAACACACCCTAAAGGGATGCTGGGGGCATACAGTTTGGGAGAAGAATAGAAGATGCTAGTAAGAATTTAGTGCCGCTTGTTTCCAATTCTTCAATGGGAATGAGAATGAAAATTTATTTTCCCTCTCTGCCCTTGAGTATGTAGGATGAATGAATTTCTCCATATTGGTTATTACACTAGTGTTGTGCTCCAATTTTGTAAACAATGGGTAAAAAAAGTTGTTTGTGATATAGGGGAATGATTATGGATAATCAAATGGGGATAGTGATTATCTTATTTAGGAAGGAAAATTGTATTATAAACATCTTTTATTCTCGGCAATCACTCTAATTACCATATTTTATCCTCATTCCTATTATCATTGAAAATTTTCCTAACCAAGTGCCACCTTAAGAATATGTTTTGGCCACCCTTGTGTCTCAACCTCAATTGCAACTTTTTTGCATTTCGTAGAGAATGAAATATGATCCCTGTATCTACATTTAAATTGTGTATAGTTGTCTTGCCCTAAAAATTCTAGACTTCATTTTACCAACATGCACACCATATAATGTGGACGATGTCTATTTACCATTATATTCACCTTGTTTTCTCTGCCTACCAGTTCTTTCTTTTGTTGCAGTTCAACTGATACTGAGGCATGTTTGACTTATTTCTTCGTTGCTGTTTCTCCGTTACAGGTGAAACTGGAACATGGGATTGAAATGTTAAAAATATTCAAAAGTCATGATGCTGATACCTCCCTCCTTGACGATTTCAACTTTTATGATGAGAGGGAGAAAACCTTGCTGGAGAGGAAGGCAAAGCACCGAGCTGGAAATACAGCTGCTGGTCTTCCTACTGAATCAATAAATCAACTCTCAGATAATTTGGCTGATGCTCTCCGTTTAGATGGAGGTATTAAAAACATCTCGAAGAAGGAGTTGGAGTAAAGCTGATCTTCAAATGATATAGAAATTTGATCGTTGGGATCTTCGAGGTGATATTTAATTCATCTCGTCCGCCCGTTCCATCTCTCCCGCATCTTGTTATCTAATTATCTGTGTTGTTATTTTGGGACTCTTGGGTAAGACAACTGGCTGAAACCATGGGACAGCTTTATACTTTATTTCTCTTTCTTTCTCTCTACCTCCTTTTGCCGCCTTCATTTGTTGCTTAATTGTTTCTTATCAAGATGGTGTTGTGGTGGTGTTGGGGTGAAGGAGGATTACAGTCCTCGCATGCCTGGGTTTTTTTTTTTTTTTTTTTTCTTTTTTCTGTTACCTCTTTTTTAAAATTCAAGTGCAGTGCAGGGCAATTATTTTGAGCTGATAAGCAGTGGCAATTTGTAAAAGCGTTGAAATAGGTTGCAGTTTCATTTCAAGGAATACTGCTAGATATTACACCATTAAATGAATAGTTGTCCCTTTGTTTAATAACCAAGATTCTTAATGACAGCTTGAAGTTGAAGTATGAACTACCTCTCTTTCATCTGTAATCTTTTAGTTTGTCTTGTTTTGTGATGACAGAATAGAGCGAAGAGAAAGCTATATTTTCTTTAGATTTCGTACTCTCTCTCTCCTCCCTACTTTGCTTTAATGATGTTAGATAAGAATTGCATTATCATTTCAACTTGAGTCTGTGTGTTGTATAAATACAAAATGACAAAATGTTGGGTATGTTTTCATTTTAAAGTATTACAAAAAACAAGCAAATATTATCAATATCTCATACAAGACTTGCTTATATAGAATTGAGCTTTAAAAATTCAGACTCAAATGTGTTTAAAGGGTCAAGAGTTGGTGCAATTGAACATTTATATAAATTGTGTTCACTTTTTATTTTTAACTAACAGCGATAACATATGCTCATAAGTTAAAAGATGTATATATATATATATAAACACACACGAGTACTGGTCAGATTTGGATCCTGTGATGTGAAGTGTGTGAGTAACTGCACGGTATTCGAATCTCTCATATATATACACGAGTACTGGTCGGATTTGGATCCTGTACTGTAAAATGCATGAGTAACTGCACGGGATCCGAATCTCTCATTGGTCAATGATGTCTGGCCCTGATGTTGTTGTAGACTGATATGTACTTGACTGCAGTATTGTCCCAGCTATTGTCCATCTGCATATCCTTCTTCACTATGCCCCTCCACTCATCAGGTTCTGCACAGAACATTGTTTCGATTCAGACAACCTTCGTTGACTGAGTAATTGTTTCTATAACTTTCATCATTTAATATCCAAGACCTTGTGTTAGCATCAATAAGAACAAGTGCAAGACAAAACGAAGTGAAAGAGGTCAAGTGGTTTGAGCATTACTATTTTTGTCATAAGGTCATGAACTCGAGTCATCATTTGAACTTATAATTATTACTATCCCTGTCCCCCAAAAGCTTGCGGTACTTTTGAGGACACGACTTTTAAGAAAAAGTGTAATAAGTAGAATGTGTATGATGAAGATTGTGAGGTAAAGATGGAGATTTAAATGAATATTTTCATTTTTGGAGTATGCAAATTTTTGTGGAAAAATAAAAGGGACAAATAAAAATAAAAAGGAAAGTATGCAAAAAAAAAATTTGTGGTAGGGGGTAGTATTTTTTTTAAAAAAGTGCAAAGGCTAGGAAGAAATAATGGTGCAACAAGATTCAGACACCAAATGTGATCTACTTACTCTGTCTGAAGTAAGAAAATGCACGATCTAGGGCGCAGTTCAAAGATCCTTCATCAATTCCTTCAAAAACAAATCTGCACAAAAAAAAAAAATGATGAATAAATGTCTTCAGCTTATTACTTGAAAGTGCCTGAAAAATTTATTACATGCTCCCCCAATCACAAACTATTAAATATCAATCTCTTTTGTTTTTCAAGAGAAACTGAATATTTTTTCTGACTTTGCTCTTTTCTTAACTTTACGATAGGTCTCATTTGTTGAGATACAAGAATCAATTCTCACATGCAAGAGTATATATTAGTTATTTTATACAAATAATTCTCGTATTAAACAACTTTCTTAATCTACGTGAGACCTTAAAAAACGACACTTATAGTGGAACAAGGGCATATTTCTTGAGGACCAAGGAGATGAGATCCAACATGAAAAATATTAAATACTCGGAAAGCAAGCCAATTATTTAAAGTAGTTAAAAGTATCAATTTTATATCATGCTGCAGAAACTCCATGATTGCCATGTACATTCAGTAAAAGGGATTTAATCAAGAGCAATCCATCAGATTATTACCCATTTGCCATTTCAGGATTCGACCGATCATCCACGTCAAAAACAGTATCTGCGAGACCCCCCGTCTTTCTGACCACAGGGACCTGATATAAGTTGGCAAACTTGTGAATTGATTTTTCCGCCAAAACTATCAGTTTCCTCCTAGAGTGTTCTTCATCCATGCATATGTAATTGTTGGCGGTTTGATTTTCCCCCTCTTTTAGTTCCTATGATGGATGAAGAATACTCTAGGGGGAAAGAGATGGTTTTTTGGCGGAAAAATCAATTCATAAGTGTAAATAACGGTCATAAATATTTGTTTATTTATGAATCATTTCATATAAAATCTACTCTTTCTCACACATATTTTGAACAACTATTCAGAAGGTCGAAATATTGTGAAAGCTATGCTGTAGCATATGCACATACCGCTCCATAGCGCATTCCAAGCATTTGAGAAAGTCCACATGGCTCGTATATAGAGGGAACCATAACAATATCAGCAGCTGCATAAAGCATGTGGGACAACTCCTCACTGCATAATTCATAACACAAAAATGAAGTATGATCAAGTTTGTGATTCAATCTAGGTAGATCTCTGATACGTAAATATGGTACTTCAATATGCTAATTGGAGTTATCACGATATGAAGAGGAGTTGGTCAGTTTTACTGTAGAACTGATTCACAATTATTACCTAATAGCATAACTAATACATTTGAAGGTAGGTTTTCTAGTCTTGTATGTTAACCTTATTTCGCTTTCAGTCCTGTCATTTTTTAACGAATTAAAAATAATCAGATAACTTTCAATTGTTCAACTGTAGTTCGGTAATTGACTGTAGGAGGTGAAAATCCAATTGCGGTGACATGACCACGCTTGGTTTGTCCATGTGACAGAGGCTGATTGGTCAACTGGATGTTTCACCTCCTACAGCCAATTACCACATTAAAAGGTCGAACAATTGAAATTACAGGAATATATTCTATTCGCAAAAGTCGATAGGACTGAAACCAAATTAGGAACAAATTATTGGACTAAAAAACCTTTTTTCCTCATTTTGAATGAAATAACTAATACTGACAAACTATTACATTTTATTGAAACAAAGTTTAAAATACACACAGAAAGCTAATCGGATTACATTATAATGAAGCAACTAGTAATGTCTAAAGACACACACAAAAAGCAAATCAGTAGCATGGTGAAACTGGTTTACGTAAGACTTTGCCTTTGAAGTAACCTTGGAAAATGCTTCGGATAAGCTATCATGCACATGCATATTTGAGAAGTGTCTTAAGAGACACAATTGATATACAAGGTATTTGAATGACAAGTACCTATACATCAGAAGAATCCGGATACTAGAACCTTTGTTATGCTACAAGAAAGAAGTTGAGTCAGCCTGTTACATTACATTTTGGAATTTAAGTACATAAGGTTTAATTAAAAGCTTGTTTCCTCGCAAGAATGAATTGGCAAAAAAATAATAATTGAAATCTTGGGGTTCAACATTAACAATCTACATGCTTCGCAGGTGTTTATTGTGCATGGAATACAAAAAGCACAAAACCTGAATTTCTTATGTCAATTTCATCTCCCATCAGTGATTTAGCCAACTAAAGATGTTTATTACAAAGATGATAAAAAAATGTGTGGTTGATTCATAAAAAGTACTTTTACATGGGAACTATAGTAGCATGCAAAAATAGTGCTGCAATACTTGAGTTTCTTTACATAAGTAGAATTCTTGATTCCTTATCATAGACTCAAGCTGTTTGATGAAATGTGCCATGCAAATTCTATGAAGGTATGAGTGTAAAGTGATCAATTCATACTAGGAATCAAGAATATATCCTTTTATCTAGTCTATTATAGTCGTTTCTTTAATTCAAATAACTTTTAGGGGGTGTTTGAGAGTGGTTGTGCTTTTGATAATTGTTGAGAATTTATGTATGGGAACATAAAATTATAAAGTGGGTAGTATTTGAAAATAAACACCAACTCTCCTAAAAAATTTGTTCATAATATGAATTTTATACTATTACATTCATCTAGTAATACCTCAATATTCATTCAATGATACCAATAGATTTATAAAATAATATCATTGTGTAAAATGCTACGGATATTAGTGTATAAGAGCAATGGTATAATTGAATGAATGCTATAGTAAAAATTTCATACCATGAACAAATTTCACAGGAGAGTGACTCGAAAATAAATTTTGTCCAAATTCTAAAAGTTGCAGTATTTTCTTGTTGACGATTGTGTTAAGGTTTTATCATTATTACATTTCCTAGTTTAGCTATTCTATTGTTTAGTAGGTAAATTGCAATTTATTTTTTCCTTATTATGATTGTAACCAAAGGTTCTTCTCTTGCTACACTTAGGTAAAAGCAACACAATCAAGGTTAAAGATATTCATTTACTTTGGAATGGGCTACTGTTTCCATTATTAGTTACGATCTAGGATCCAAAACATGAACATTTTCACGGGATAACTTATTCCATAATACAAAAAGTCACATCAAGTTTCATAATATGAAATTAATATCACTAGATGTATTCGTTGATACCATTATATGCACTCACAGATACCAATAGACTTATAAAATGAAATTTCAATGTAAAATATTATTTGTATCAACGAATGCATGTAATGGTATCAGCAAATACATCTAATTATATCAGTTTCATGCTATAAACAATTTTAACAGGAGACTTACTATCCATAATATTATTTCACATGTCAAAAGGATAGTAGAATCCACATTACCATTTGAGCAAGACCATCGAATTCTCTTCCAACCCCAGCATCTGAAGCAGTCCCCAAAATAACCATTTGTCCACCCTAGACGGACCCCAATAAATATGTTTTTAGTGGATGTTAAAACTCATGATTGCTAACATAAGGACAGAATGGTCATATTTATATAACTGGGAGAAAAACTTATAGTCATGTTGAATAGCAGAATTTGACATTTCAAACCACATTAAATAGAAATTTTCACCAACATCTGTTTATAATTTTCATAAAAAGTCTCCTTTTCCTTAAACTCATGGCCAGGCAATGAAAATATAATGGTACATTACAAAATGCTAAAAGATAGAGTGAAACAGAAAGTTAGAGAAATTAGTATTTTAAGTCCTGTAAGCAATCCCTTTGGTTTCAATCTGGTCGATTTTCAAAAATTGAAAATAGTCTTATAACTTCCAATATTTGACATTTTGGTCCATTAGCCGGCTGTAGGAGGTAAAATATCTGGTTGACACTGACATGGCAATGTCTGATTGGTCAACCGAATGTTTAACCTCTTACAATCGGTCACGACAAAAATGTTGAAAAATTAAAAGTTACAGGATTATTTTCTATTCGTGAAAGTTGATGAGACTAAATAAAAATAAGGGTAACTTATAGGAACAAAAAACTAATTTCCTGAAATGGGGCAACGAGTCCAGTGCCAATGATTGCAAAAAGTTATTATAAGAACTAAAGCATTACATACAAAAGATAATAAACAAATATGTAAATAAGAACCAAGATGTTCTCTCTGACCAACAAGTTACAAGATGGCATATTCAATATCAGATAAAGCTGTAGTTGGCTAAATGTCATGGTGATTAATTCATTTTTCTCGTCATTTCGTACAACAATGAGAAGGAAAACATATGGAGAAGTTGCATATTCATACATGGAGAGAGAGAGAGAGAGAGAGAGAGAGAGAGAGAGAGACTTACAAGTATTTCTACATGTTTGAGTGCATTGATGATGAAATGAAGACCTTTCTGAGCAACTAATCTAGTAATGCAGACAACAAGAGGCACTTTTCCAGAATCAGATGACAGGCCTTCTGGAGCCAAACCAAGCCCTCTTTGAACAAAGAGCTTGCATATTTTTTTCCCCTCAATTTGGTTCGCTGCCAAATACCATAATGCAATATATATTTATCAAAAATTAATTTCAATAGCCATTCGTTTTTCTGATGTTAAACTAAGTAAATGACTCCACTCTAAAATTTATTCCCTGCAGGTCAGGTATCTTAAGCCTTTGATTCAACACAATGAAGGAAATATTGAACACGCATGTTTTTAAGATCTGTCTTGCAACCAATTTCACACTACACCTTTCACACATATAAATTTGAATACACTAATCGTGTATAACATGAGAGAATTTCTTAGTTTTAGTTGACATGCATACTCTCTTTCTTACTAGAAACTAGTTGAATTTATCTTAAAATTTAGTGACTTTAAGAGCCAGATTCATTTTCTAATTTCAAGCATTTCAGCAATTCCTTACTATAAGATTTTTTTTAAGGATTTTTCCAGGACAGCCCTGTGATCTTACAGAATGAGATATCAAGAAGGAAAAATATTTACCATCAAATTTAGCAGGCAAGAATGCATCTGTTGCAGGGTTCCAAATTCCAGTATCTATCCCGTTCAAAATGCCAAAGTACCTAAAAAATGTTTGTTACAGTTTTTATTCATAGATAACAAAAAGTTAAATTTCTCGTGTATAGCCAGATGTAGACAAAAGTTGACTTTAAGGATATAAATAGGTAAGCTCACTTGTCACGGTGTCTTATCAGCGTACCAGCAAGCCATCCCGAGCAAAGTGTTTCCTTGAGATATGTTGGAGAAACTGTGCTGGAGATTACATGAAAAATAAGAAGCTTTATAAATTACTTACCCACAGTGACTTTTTATATTGCAACAGACAGATATCTCTATAATGATTCACTAACTTTGAGGAGTAAAAAATAAGAGTTCTTTGATGCATTCTGTAACTTACACTGCTGCATTGCTGTAGACAATGCCTCCTTTCAGTAAACTTAATCTCTCAGGGTTATGCCCTATAGTTCTATCATCCACAGCCTGCCAGTTTCAAATAAAGGAGATGTAAACTTCTATATTTTGCTCAATACTGATTGGCATATAGGAAACAGCAATAAAATAGTATACAGTCATAACATGTACAACCCAGGTGTACGTTTAAATGGTATTAGTTGTTTCACCAAAAGATATTAGTTGGTTAATATTAGTTGTTTCACCAAAAGATATTAGTTGGTTAATATTAGTTGTTTTTACTTTTTAGTGGACTATATTAGTTGTGCAGCCGTTGCACACTACAACAAGTGCACCCAAGTGTTACTAGTTATATGTTTATCATATATATTTTCAGTGAGAAAATTTAGGTTAGCTTGTTTCAAATTTGTCAACGGGAATGAGGATGAAAATATATTTTTCCTATTTGGCCTTAGATATATTGAATGAATGTTTGTCCCAATGGTAATTACATAACTAGTGTTGAGCTCTAATTTTAGAAAACATAGATAAAAAAGAAGGTTATTGGTTGTGGTATGAAGGATTGATTGAGAAGGATGATAATAAAGAGGGTAATCAAATGAGGTAATGATTACCTTATTCAGAAGAAAAAATAGTGTTGTGTACATCTTTTATTCTCCTTTAACGTTGTAGTTACCATATGTATAATCTCATTAACATTTCGATTGAGGAATTTACAAACCAAATGCCACCTTATTCTCTCTCTTTTTTTTTTAATGAATGATCAGTGTTAAGACCCAGTGCTTCACTCCTTCTCAATGGAAAACACAGCATAGTGAGCAGCAGAAGATAGCCGTTTACAACATTATTGCCTATAAACTACTTCCTCCGCAGGCTTTTACTAAATTCAGAGAGCTCAAGAAATCCCACACATTTATAAAATGCAAGACATATTTAACACTAACCTTCTCTTCCGTAGCATATATAGATCCTTCAAGACCGCACTTTCTAAGCTGCTCTTGCCTTCTCAAAGAACCAAAGAGATGTTAATGCAGAATGAAAGAAAACTTCTTCCAGGATTATCGGAAGTTCTCTTCCCAATGAAATAACTATCTTGATAGAGTTTACTCCTCAACATATAACAAATCATCAAGTATGGCTATCAAGGTTTAGAAAACTAGAAAATGAGAAGGGTAGAGGGCTTTGTGTATATCTATATATGTAAAGTGAGTTCATGATTTCTCCAATACAGGCTGGCCCAGTTCATATTGCATGCCATTTTAAATAAATGTACCACATAAGAAACAAATATTCATATTCACATACGAAAAGATAAAGTATTTCATTCCAATAAATTAAGTGCTAGTTTTTTAATGGATTGGATGGATAAATAATTAGCCTTTCTTAATGGGACAACGGCTTCAATCTCTTTCCATGTGAGAATGCATGATAAATCTTTATCACAGGTCAGTGTCACATGAACCAAACATAGGATGAATGGGATAAAAAAATGGGTGACTTACATATAGGTTCAAAAAAGTTACTATATTTACAAATAGGTGTTGTGCAGAAAAAAAAATGTGCTTCTGTGCAGAAAAAAAAAATGCTTCTGTGTAAATATTTTGAACCTATTTGTAAATATAGGGACTTTCTTGAACCTATATGTAAATCATTCTAAAAAAATATCAATGCCTCCTAATCCAACAAAGCAAACTAGCCCTAAATGACTAAGCGCACATAACTGAATGGTATACTGCAATAATTTGGGATTATACCTGCATTCTCCATAGTGCTCCATATTATGGATTGTCAAAACAATTCGTGGTTTCTACAATGTATTAGAAGTCAGAATAATACCCTCCTCAATAACGATATTTGCAAAATAATGATAAAATAAACAATTGTTATGAAATTGATCTCTCACCTTAAGCGAAAGATAGTGATACATATCCCAGTAGAGCAATGGCAAACTACCAGTCTGCCATTCATGGACATGAATAATGTCAGGCTGGGTTCCAGTTACCTATACAAAGGTTGAAGATTTCATCACGAACTTCAACTTCAAAAAGTACTTCCAAATTTGCAAAAGTAATACTAGGACTAATACATAGTAAGTGAGGTAATTCAACAAATTGATTTTGGAGTAACGGTGTAAAGAAGACCTGCAGGCATTCAAGGCAGGCACGGCTAAAGAATAAATATGCTTCCAGCTCATTGTACGAACCTCCGTATACACTCTGTCCCTTGAAGAAGTGGTTGGATGGTTCTATAAACAACACGGGGACGCCCAAAACTACCCCTCGATAGACATTAGTTGGGATCCAGCTCCCATCATAATACGAATTATATGTACTGGTCAATTCTAGTTCTTCAATGTGCTGCTTATTGATGCATTCATAGAAAGGTAGAAACACCTCCACTGTATGGCCACGCGCCAAACATGCACGAGCTAGCCCAGTGACAACATCACCTAGACCTCCCACCTTAGCAATGGGTGCCATTTCAGCAGTTACATGAACAATGTGCATAAGATCAGAATCCTTTTGGATATCAACAGGGCCATCGGTGTTGATATTCCAAGAAGGAAATTCTCTCTTCCAAAATGGTATTTCATCACTTGGAGAAGGCCATATAATATCATCATTCCGTGACTTTGTTCTCGAACCCTTTGATAATGCAACATCCAACTGAAACAATGGATATCAGATTAAAATTGAGGCACGAATCCATTTATATTCTAGCATATTATTTCTAGTAGATGCAGGCATTACCATATTCTGAAAATGCAATATGAGTTTAAATTAACAAGAAGGAAAATTCAATTTGTAACATTAAAGGAATTCTTGTACAAGAAACGCTCGAAATGGGCACATGAATTGACAGCAAATGAGTAAAACAACAAGATGACTATCTGAAGCCTTTCACTCATGCCAACTATTTATTCTCCAGTTCTTAAGATTAATAACGTTTATGATGCTACTGTGATCCACCAAAATAATTCCCCCCCCCCCCTCTAATATACCTGCTTAAAACATCGGCATCTCGGCTTTTGCTTAACCCTGATTACTAATTACTCCTTCACCATACACGTACAATTTTGTTTTGTTTAGTAATATCTTCCTCAAATCATTCAACAGAAACTCAAACAATGCCACAACACCATTTCACCCGTTTGAGTGTTTGGTCACAGTCTCACAGACTAGTACACCTTATAATACCTGATATTCGACCTAAGGACCAACTAATTCGGAACTAATACACCGTATAATAGCGGGCCCCAATCGAACACACCAGCTATTCAACTGCTATCATTTTAAACAAATTTGGTAAAATATGCAAAGTCCAAGTAAGAATGAAATTTCAAGAACTCATTAGTGTTTAAATTAATTGACACGTGAATCTCAAAGTCTTGAAAAAATCACCTCACTGGCATCAGTTTGAAGAGACTGAATCTTGAAATTCCAGTTCAACGGTGTGACCCTTTTCTTGAAATTGTATTTCTTCAGGAATTGTTGGGCCAAGAATGAGCTCGAGAAGCAGTTTGTGTGAGTAGGGGAGCAACCTTGAATAATCATGGCACAGTAAGTAGAAAATTTCAATAGACTGTATACTTCAATTCAGTCTTTCTACGTCCCTCTGGGATTTAAAAGTGTTTTGGAGTGTGTATATGGCGACATGTGGGGACAAAAAATGGAGTAATAATTAAGTGAAGATCTTCAATTGACGGACGATAATACATTTGTGCCGTTGGACCACCAAATCAAAGTAATCCTTTTTTTTTTTTTTCCTTTTTCTTTTTTACAGATGAGGAGGTCTCCAGCGAATGAATTTGTAATCACTATCAATATTATTCATATATATTATTATTATTATAAAAATAGACTGTATTTTTTAACAGTAATAATATATATGTATTACAGTGATATTGAATATACATAACAATGATACTATATGCACATAATAGTGATAATTAATAAACTTAGAGTTCATATAAATTTTTGTTTTTACGGATATATTGCACACAAATTTATTTACATGCCCTAATAAATTTATGCAAAGTATTTATGGTTGCCCAATATTTTTAAAATTGAATCCTCCATTAAATTGGTTTGTTTTAAATTTTTTAATGGTAATAAAAATAAATTTTTATTCTCTTTTTATTTTACATATGTAAAATGAGTATTTGTATATATAGATTACATCAATAGAGTTGTAATATGATTTTAGAAAAAATTGATAAAAAAGAAAGTTATTGATTGTGTCATGCGGGATTGATTGATGAGAATGCTTATAAGATGAGAGTAATTAAATGAAGGTAGTAATTACCTTATTTGTGAGAAAAAATAATATTGTGTACATTTTTGTTCTCACTAACTATTATAATTACTATATATTTATCCTCGTCCTAATTAACATTAAAAAAATTTTATACCAAGTCAGAAGACTCTTCTGTGACCATGAATCACTCAGGTTATCTCACAACTCTCTCACTACAACAAGGTTCTGATTATATTTGTGTATCACCTTTTTTTTAAGGTTATTTGTGTATCACTTGATATATCAAATTGTCTTGACCCTCTTCATTCGTTTAAGATAATTTACTCTTGGGCTTTTTATAATCTATTCTAGTCATTTTCCTAAAATCTAGAATATGTGCTAACAACAATTCAATGATCTTTGGGGCTATAGAACAAATTCCTTTTTATTTCCTTGGGATATCCTATAAACAACCTTAGTTCTGGACGAGAATCTAATTTACGAGCTTTTAGTCCAACACAATGTAGGATACTTCCTGATTCTTATATGTCTTAGACTAAAGGAATTTTAGGAACTGACTTTGAAGTACCAAGTTTAGAATGAAAGTCGTTATTTCTAAGGCATAACCACGACACAACTTGCGTAAATCAAAATGATACAAATAGATCCAACCATCTTTAAAAGAGTTTTATTTCTTTGTTATGTAACCCCATTTTGTTGAGGTGTTCCAACTTCCAAGTGCAATCAAATGGGATAAAATCCATTCCCCTAATAAGTAGTCAAAAAATTTATTGTTGAAGTATTCGCCTGCAAGATCAGATCGTAAAAACTTGATACTCGTTTCTCTATGTTATTATGCTTTGACCTTAAATTCTCTGAATTTATCAAAAGTCTCAGACTTATTCCACATGTGATAAGTGTTGGTACTTTTTTGGTGAAGGTATAGAAGGGGAATGAGTGAATAGACCTTCAGAAACCTTAAACTTAACGCAAATACTTGAGTGGACTAGGGTGCATACCATGCACTTGGAAATTAATTTTAATTTTGACTTTAATTTTGAATTTTTTTAAAACACACACTACACCCCGCACTATGTGTTTTTTTGGTAATTGTGGTATTAGTTATTTTATCTTCAGGTATTATTATTTGTTCTTGGGGTATTGTGAGTTGTTCTTGTGGTATTTACTTTGTGGTATTGTGAGTTATTATTGGGGCATTTACTTATACTTATTCTTAGGGTATTGTAATATGTTTTTCGGGTATTGTTAATTGTTCTTGGGGTATTGAGAATTGTTCTTGGAGTATTTAGTTAGACTTGTTCTTGGGGTATTGTAAGTTGGTCTTGAGGTATTTACTTAAATTTATTCTTGGGGTATTGTGAGTTGGTCTTGAGGTATTGTAAGTTGGTCTTGGAGTATTATGAGTTGTTATTGGAGTATTGGTAAATTGTTCTTGAGGTATTTAGTTAGACTTATTCTTGGGGTATTATAATTTATTCTTGAGGTAATTATTTATATTTATTCTTGGGGTATTATTAAGTTACTCTTCGGGTATTTCAAATTTCTTCTTCGGTAATTATAGACAATTAAGCCCAAAATTATTTCTAATACAAAAACAACTATCCACTTCTCCCTTTCCTACTGTATTCAACCTCATTCTCTTTTCATTTTGTTGCAAATCATTCATCGAGTGGGATTTATATATATATATATGTGTGTGTGTGTGTGTGTGTGTGTGTATTCTCCCATATCGAAATTCGCCCAAGCAGGTCACGCTGGAGAAGAAGCAAACGCGACAGAGCCTCTATTCATCCACAGGAGAGAAGTTCGAGCCATCTCCGCTGCCACGACTCCAATCTCCGGAATTGTTCACCATGCCGCTAAAGTAGAGCCACAGTTCACGCATAGCCCAGCCGTCGGACCACCTCTTTCACTCGACGAAGTCACCCATTGCCTGAAAGTCCAAGCACCACCTCTGTTCGTGGAGTTCGAATTCAAGTTAGGGTGCACTCGGGTGCACAGGAGAAACACTCTAAACTTAAAACTTTAAAATAATCATGTATAGATCACTTCACAGTACCTTATTTAAATAAAATCTACAAGAGTTTTGTACCCAAATGCACACCTATAGACTACATAGTTTACAGCTGTAGAGTTTGATAAAATAAAATAAACCAACTCAACTTGTAGATGTCTTTCAGAGTAGATTCTCACACTTTGAAAAGTATCTTGAGAGATCTATGTGTAACAGAATAAAGTGTAAGTTTTAATAAAAATAATATAATCACCAAATATACAACAGAATGACTAACAAGTCTACAACTGTAGATTCAAAAATTTAAATGCAAAGACTTAAACACAAATGATGAATGAGACAAAATATAAATGGCAACAAATACAATAAGTTAATAAAAATACAATTTATAGTAGTTTAGAGGTGTTGTAATCCTCCTACGTCCACACTTACACTACACATATGCCAAATTCACAAGGTCACAACAAATACTAGGGTGATCACAAAGATCTTTTACACTATGTTTCACCTAAGAACTAGCACTTACTCAAACTACTATTCAATGTGAAAACTATCACTACCAAACTAGTTCATATAGAATTTTTTAACCTCATAAAGAAAATTCTACAAAGTATATAACAACAAAAAGTATAATGAGGGAACAACAACTAGAAATGTGGTCCTTTCTAAGTAAAATTCTAGCAACATATCATATGAATCACTTTACGGATAAAACTTGAAAGCTTTCTGAAAAGAGCAAGTCTCTTGTGCACCAATTGCACTGTGCAACTCAAGTGTATCTTTAAAAAGTTACACTATTTATTACTGAAAAGTTACGCAAATTATTACTGAAAAATTACATCATTAAAGATTCACTTTTCAGTAATAACATGCGTGACTTTTCAGTAGTATTTTGTATGATTTTTTAAAAATGAACTAGAGTTGCACAATGCACGTGGTGCATATGAGACTAAGGCTTCAGAAAAACTATTTGTTGTAAACTTGCTCAATAGGAATGTTTGAGTGTTGTACTCCATCCGTCCTACAAGAATTTGCACACTTTCCTTATTTGGACATCCCATACAAATTTGCACACTACTTAAAAGAATATTGATTTGCATGCACACTCACAATTCTATACACATATTTATCCATATACCACTACTTTATATATAATTATATTTTAAAAATGTGTCACCATGTAGGGCGCAAATTCCCACGAGACGGATAGAGTATTATGTTGATGAGCGAGCTACTCGAGGCAAATTAGAAGAATCAAGATATCACCTAGGAGGTCGCTCGTGAGCTCGCCAGAGTGCCAAGCGCACCTCCGGGCACCAAGGCGTCGGAGCTCGCCTGAGTGTTCATCTCTGAGCTCGCCTAGGTGCTCATCTCTGAGCTCACCCGAGTGCTCACTTAGGAGCTCGCCCATGAGCTCGCCTGTTAGTCGATAGGACCCCGATGGTGCGCTCTTTTTCCCTCCGTTCGTTTATCCACAAGGGTGGTTTACGGCGAGATTTTTAATGAGGCCCATCTAGTCCAAGGCATCATAGTAGGATGAGGCACGATGTAGGGAGCAGTGTAAGGGACCAGGACGAAGGTTACGAACCTTCGCCAACACCGGAAGCCAAATAGGCTCGTAAGGTGCCGTCTCACACCCGCATACCTATAAATAAGACCTCCCTTGTAGCTACTAGAGTATTCTCACATTTTCACACAATTAATACGATCCATACTGCAATATTTCTCTCTCTAAACTCTCTCCCTCCCCAAGAACATAAAATCATAAGATTATTGTTTGGTAGAATTAATTCGTTGTGAAGCCACATAAACAAACACCGATTAAAAAATTCTATCAACAATTTGGCGCTAGAAGAAGGGTCGAGTCTGAAAAATTAAAAAATTTCAAGAACAAAAGTTAGGGTTTGTTTGAAGATTTGAAGATTTGAAGATTTGAAGGTGTTCTTGATAAAACTCAAGAACACTTGAAGATACACATACATCTTCATCCCTTGAACGAAGAACCCAGACTTCCGGACAAAAATCCGAATTTTTGGATTTCACGAAATCTGCCTGGGATAAGTTTTCAAACGCGCGCGTGTACATGAATAAACCGAATTCTGGATAATTCGTCACATGCGAGGCTAGATGAAAACTTACGCAGCTCCACCCAAGCTGGACGACCACCACTCCGGCGACCTCCCTCCACCTCGGCGACCTTCAGCAAGTTACCCCCTCCGAAATTCAAAAATGGCTAACACTTGAGCCGCCAAGGGACAGACCTCCGCAGCTGCGGGAAGGTCCAAAGGAGGTGACCAAAACCAGGCCGAGGTGGAGACCTCACGCTAGGTGGTGGAGACCTCACAACCACCTCCCCAGAAGAGCACCGTAGCTCCGCGACCTCCGCGAGTTGCGGTGACCCAAGAAGATTTGGCCCCCGCCCTGAGGGACCTGGCCAGCAACACCGACGAACTCCAACGCACCATCGCAACCTTACAGAGGTTACAGCAGAGGCAGCAGGACGAGCTCGCCCTGGTACCTAGGCGAGCTCCAGCTGCCGAGGCCCGGGAGCAGACCAGGCCCACTCAGGGCACCCAGACCAGGGGGGATTACAGTGCCCTCCCCACCGAGGAGGAGGCGAGCTAGGCACAAGCTCGCCAGCGTAGGGAGAGGACCGGTAAGGCCAAGATGGTGGAGGAGGATCCCGCTCCTTACACCGGAAGGGAGTCGGCCTACACCGGGGCATCTGACACCCACCAATCACGGAGAAGGGAAGTCCTCCAAGGCCGCCTGGGCCCAAAATACGGGGAAAATGAGCGGACTGCAGCCCCAGCTGCGTCCCACGGGGACTCCGACCAGCAGCCGCGCAGGTCCGCCCACGAAAGGTTGAGGAGGCCCGCCACTGACCGGCTAGGCCCCCATGGCGGACGCCAATTCCAGCCCGCCACTGAGAGGTCACCCCAGAGTGGGGCACCTCGAGGACGTGCGTCCGCGAGACGCACGACCTTTGAGCAACCTCCACCGGAGATGACCCGTGATGACGAGCTGGCCTCACTGAAAAAGGCTGTCGAAATGCTACAAGCTCAAGTAGCAGCCAAGTCTGGCGGACCTGACGCCATGACTCTCCCCGCATCTCCATTGGCACCTGCCATCCCCCGAGCACCGGTCTAGAAGAAAATCCAGTTCCCGGTGATGTCCGCGTACGAGGGCGAATTTGACCCGAAAGTTCACCTGGCCAAGTACGCGGACTTCATAATTTCGGTTGGCGCCACCGACTCCACCCAGTGCCGGAACTTCCCGCTGACCCTAGGGGACCGAGCCCACCGCTGGTTCTCTTCACTCGCCCCGGGGTCAATCTGCTCATTTGGTCAACTCTCGAGGGAGTTCCTGGCCCACTTCTCTGGGTTCGGAAGTTGGTGCCCACGAAGAGAGGAAACCCTACGGGAAGAAATCCGGGGGCACATATAAAGCCCCCCGGAACTTAAAGGCCTTTGGGGAGGGAGACGAGCTCAAAGAAAAGCTCAATCAGGTCCTCACTGTCTCCGTTGACCACGTCTTCACTGCCGTCAAAGGCAAGGCCATGCTGGAGGAGCCAAGACGGATCCGCCAGGACCGCACGAAGCTCAACCCCAACAAATTTTGTGCCTACCATCAGGCCATCGGCCACTTCACCAGCGAATGCCGAGACCTCCTCAAACAACTCTGGAAATTTTACGAGGACGGAAAGCTGGCCGAGTTCGTGAAGAAGGCCCCAACTAAAAGGTCAATGTTCGAGAGGAGTGCTACCTCCGATGATGATGAGGAGGAAGCGGACCAACCCGGTCCCCACAACAGACGGAGGGCACCTCCCCAGCCTCAGTAAAACATGGAGCCTACCCGGGAACTCTTAGTTCTTGAGGAGGAGATCGGAGCTGTCGGAGGTCTCCAGGACGGAGGATTCTCCATGTCCAAGAGAAAGAGGAAGGCCGAAATCCGGGCCATAAACCAAGTCCAGGAGGGCAGCTCCGGCCCCAGGTCCATCTCACAACTTACTGATGGGCTGACATTTTCCTCAGCGGATCTGGAGGGGGTACTGATGCCCCACAACGACTCGTTGGTGATAACCGCCAACATCATGAACGTCCGAGTTCACAGGCTACTTGTGGACACCGGCGCGTTCTCCAACATTCTCTTCAAATTCACCTTAGATGCCTTAGGTGATTTTGAGTCGTATTTGGAGCCTAGCAATGCTAGGATAGTGGGGTTCGGAGAAGCTGTAACCGTCCCCCTAGGCAGTGTTAGGTTGAGCGTCCAACTTGTATCGGCTGAGGATCCCGAAAGAAGATTGACTAGGCTCATAGATTTCCTAGTTGTCGACCAGCAGTCCTCCTACAACGGGTTCCTTGGCCGCCCTTTTATCAATGAATTCAAAGTGGCATGTTCGACCTACTACTACTGTTTGAAATTCCCAACTCCAAAAGGTGCCGGGACTATAAAAGGTGACCAGAAAAAGGCCCGAGAGTGTTTACTCCAAATCAAAGACGGCCGGGTCAAGAAGTCTGTTACACAGGTCCACATCCTTGAAGAGGACATACAGATTCCTACAGACGAGCCAAACATCCTAGACGTCATCTCGGTCGAAACTGAGATGATGGAGGTAGGCGATTTGTCAGAAATTAACCAAGGCACTGGACCTGTGCAAGACACACAATCGACACCAATGGAGAGCTTGGATGAAACCCAAGTGTTGAGACCTGCGCAGGGGTCAGTACCTGCGCAGGAGCAGCAACCTGCACCCATGGAGGTGGTTGATGAAGCCCGAGATGGGGGACCTACGGGAGGTCAAGAACCGACACCAATGGACGTTGACCCAACTCCCCAAGTCACCGCACCATCCCAAGTCGATAAACCACCGGAGGTGCTCACAGTTGATGAGCCCGCCCATGCTGATGACCTCGAACCGCGCATAGGTCACGAGCCTGCGCAGATGTCACAAGAGGAGTAGGACGAGTTCATCAGCGACCCGAGGTGGAAAAGTCAAAAGAGAAAAGCCACCCCCATGGAAGAATTGACGGCACTCCCGGTGGACCCGGAAAGGGACTTAGAACTTTTCATTGGTTCTGAGTTACCTGAACCGTACCGGTCGAGGATGGAGCTGTTCTTAATGACCAACCTGGATGTGTTTGCCTGGTCCCACGAAGACATGACGGGGATCCCGCTAGAACATGCTTGCCACAGACTTAACATAGATCTGACGAGGAGACCCGTACGCCAAAAGCGGAGGAAGTATGGACCAGACAAGTACGCAGCTCTAACTGTTGAGGTGGAAAAGTTGTTAGACAACAAGCTCATCAAGGAAGCTTTGTGTCCGCAGTGGGTCGCAAACCCCGTCCTGGTGAAGAAACACAATGGGACGTGGAGACTCTGCATTGACTTCACGGACCTGAACAAAGCATGCCCGAAGGACAACTTCCCACTGCCTCACATCTACCAGCTGGTGGATAGCACCGCAGGCCATGAGATGATGACATTCATGGATTCTTTTGCGGGCTATCACCAGATAGCTCTACACCCAGATGACCAGGAACATACGGCGTTCTACACCAACAAGAACATGTATTGCTGGGAAAGGATGTCGTTCGGACTCATCAACGCCGGAGCCACCTACCAAAGATTGGTGAACAAAATGTTTGACCAACACATTGGCGAATCCATGGAGGTGTACGTAGATGACATAGTTGTCAAGAGTCTGAGAAAGGAGGACCACCTGGACCACCTAAAACAGACCTTCAACATACTGCGCCACTACAACATGAAGTTAAACCCCAAAAAGACTAGTTTCGGCTTACACTCCGGAAAGTTCCTGGGGCACCTAGTTAGCCAGCGTGGAATTGAGGTCAACCCAACACAGGTCCAATGCATAATCGAGATGGGTATACCCGATTCCGTCCAAAAAATTCAAAGGCTGACTGGATGCATGGCAGCCCTAAACAGATTCATCTCCAGGTCCGGCGACCGAAATCGTCCGTTCTTCGAAGCAATTAAGGCAAACACACGGAGGTACAAAGAGGCGGCCAAAGCCAACAAGCTCCACCTCAAGAACCACTTTTTCTGGACAAGTGAATACCAACGAGCCTTCAAAGACATCAAAATATACCTGGCGGATACGCAGGTCCTGTCAAAGCCGATACCTAGAGAGAAGCTGTATCTATACCTTGCCGCATTAGAGGTGGCCATCAGCTCCGTCCTAGTCCAAGAAGAGGCGAAAACACACCTACCAGTGTACTACATGAGCTAGGTCCTACACGAAGCTGAGTTGCGATACACCCCAACAGAGAAGCTGGCTTATGCACTGGTGATGAGTGTTAGAAAATTGAGGCCCTATTTCTTTGACCACCCGGTAGAGGTGCTGACAACGTTCCCACTACACCAAATACTACAGCGCCCAGACACCGCCGGATGCCTGCTGAAATGGTCACTAGAGATCAGCCAATACGGTATAACCTACGCACCCCGAACAGCAATCAAGGGACAAGCACTTGCCGACTTCATCGTCGAGCTAACTTTCCCACAAGATCCGACGAGGGGGCGTATAGCTCCGTGGCATCTCTACTTGGACGGATCATCAACCAGTGTAGCAGCAGGCGCCGGCGTAGTCCTGATCAGCCCTGACAGACAAGTCTTCACCTCCGCAATTCGGTTCGACTTTCGAGCAACCAACAACGAGGCAGAATATGAAGCATTGATAGCGGGACTTAGGCTATCATTAGCTGTGGGGGCAACCAATCTTCAAGTTTTCAGAGATTCCCAGCTAATAATATCCCAAGTCCGGGGGGAATATGAGGCAAAAGACCAGCAGATGATGACCTATCAGAAGATAGCCGCGCATCTGATCTCGATGTTTACGTAGGTTTACATCAATCAGATACCGCGGCTAGAAAATACGCAAACAGATGCTCTAGCCCGACTAGCTACTAGCAACGGCGAAGCCGAGTTCACAGAGGTTGTGATCACCACGCTAAAAAACCCCTCGACGTCCGATTACAAGATAAATCAAACCTCGAGTAGGGGGCAGGAGAATAGTGAAGATTGGTGCACTCCAATCCAAAAATATTTGACAGACGGAACAACCCCCGCAGACACCTGGGAAGCTAGCCGACTAGCAAAGCAAGCTGCCAGATATACGCTGCTGGATGGTCAACTCTACAAACGTGGATTCTCTCTACCCCTACTCAAATGCCTAACTAGGAAGCAGGGGCCCCGAAGTGTTAGAAGAAATTCACGAAGAGATTTGTGGGAGTCACGCTGGGGGGCAAGCATTGGCATACAAGACGATCAGGCAGGGCTACTACTGGCCCACTCTTCGCAAAGATGCCATCAGCTTCGCTCGAAGGTGCCGAAAGTACCAACTCTTCGCACCTAACATCTACTCCCCAGCCAACCAGCTGAAGTCGGTGTTCAGCCCATGACCTTTCGCGAAATGGGGAATCGACTTGATCGGCCCATTTCCACCTGGTAGAGGCGGTGTAAAGTTTGCTGTTGTAGCAGTAGACTACTACACTAAGTGGGCTGAGGCCGAAGCTCTCACAACTATAACCCAGGAAAGGAAAGGATGATCGGCTTCATTTGGAAAAACCTGATTTGTAGATTTGGGCTCCCGCAGTCGGTCATCACTGATAACGGAAGGCAGTTCGACGGACAGAAGTTGAGGGACTTCTGCAGTTCATGGAACATCAAGAAGCACTACTCAACTCCATATCATCCCCAGTCGAACGGCCAGGTCGAGGCGGTGAACAAGATTCTGAAACACATATTGAAGCTCCGCCTCGAAGAAAAGAAAGAGAGCTGGGCAGACGAACTCCCGGAGGTCCTTTGGTCTTATAGAACTTCCTATAGGGCCAGCACCGGAGAGACCCCGTTTGCTCTAGCCTTCGGGACTGAGGCAGTGGTGCCCGTCGAAGTCCAAAACAAGACTTGGAAGGTGGTAGGATATGATGAAGAAAAGAATGACGAAGCCTTGGCAGTAGAGAAGGATCTGATCGAAGAGACCAGAGCTTCGTCAAAAATGAAGAACGCCACCTACAAGCGCAGAGCAGAGAAATATTACAACTCCCAGGTCCGAGACCGAAAATTCAAGGTCGGAGACCTGGTATTGAAAAAGAAGTTGATGGCCCCACCAGGTGTATTCGGATCAAACTGGGAAGGACCGTTCCAGGTCACCGCAGCTTGGCCGAACTGCACTTATGACCTTAAAGACGCAGAAGGCAATGCCTCGTCATACACCTGGAGTGCGGCCCACCTGAAAAAGTTCTACCAATAGACTAGGATTCTGTAATAGACTAGTCGAAGGTTTGCATCAGAAATGTCGATGGCAACCGATGTAAATTACGTTGCTGTAAAAAGTCAGAAAATTTGCAAAGTCAGCGAAATTCAGAAAAATTCGCAAAGTGTTTGGACCTGTGCAGCTCTCCAACCAGGCGAGCTGCACCAGGTCGCCCACCGCTCCAGGGAGCTCGCCAAGCCCAGCTCGCCCACGTACTCATAAATCCGCAATGCGCAAGGACCAAGGTCCCGAGGGTTGTAATTAAATAGCTCGAAGGCAAAGGCCAAAGTGCCCAAGGTCGCGAAGGTACCCTTCTTAAAGGGTTGCTAAGCACCTACTGCCATAAGTTAGAAAAATTAGCGAAAAAGACGAAAAAATGTCTAAGGCAAGGTTCACGAAACCCAATGGCTCAATGTGAATCAATCGAAGTGCAGTTCACCGCCCCAAGTGGTCTAAGACGAACGATTCGCAGCCCTAAGTGGCGTAAGACAAAGAATACACACTCTCAAAACAGAGGTACAATTCGTAGTCGAAAGTGACGTAAAACGAACGATTCGCTTCTCAAAGTAGAATAAGACGAACAATTGTGTACCGGGAAAATAAACAAGAACGAGCTATTTAAAAAAAATTATAAAGTAAAAACGCAAAGACGTAAACAAAAAGAGTTGGACAAAAAAATGCTCGACTTATATTAAAAAAATACTTAAAAAATTTTCAAGTAAAAAATATACTTGAAAAAATCCTAAGTATGAGTAGCAGTGCTGGCCACAAAGGCCGACCAGTTGGCCATCTTTGAACTACAAAAAGCTCCTTCTGGGCAAGCTGCACGTGCCCGGCGAGCTAAATCTACTTAAACAAAAAGCAAAAGCTACAAAAATGGAGCTCATTCTGGGCGAGCTCCGCAACCCGGCGACCTACTAAAACTGAACTACGAAAGCAACAGAAAGGCCAGCCTAGAGCTCGGGATCAGCGACCTCTGGAGCTGGGGTGACCTGGCTTATGGGAAGGGCAAGCTCGACATCCGAAGTGATGTTCCCAGAGAGTCCGCTGGTGTCGAGCTCGTTTATGTTGATCATTGCGTCCCCAAAGGCCTCCTGCATTTGCTCCAATATCGGCGAGACCTCACCTCCAGCATCCCCCTCGGCATCCCCAGCCTCCTGGGCAAGGTCGGCAGTCAAGACCTGCTTCGTCTGGATGATGTTGAATTTTTGACGAGCAGCGTCAAGATTGATCCCATAACCCGCAAGGTCCCCGATGTTTAGCTCCGTGCCGGGGGGGGGGTCGTGGACTTCTCCAAGCAGTCTTCGAACTCGCTGACAAGGGCTTCCCACTCACTATCATTATTGATCCGTGCCCATTGGAAGGAGCAGATAACTTCAGTAAAACATAGCACGTAGCCCTTGTCAGTGGCGACCACCTCGGTGAGCTCCAATGCCTCAGGTGTGATGGCGGCATCGGAGCGACTCTTAAGCTCGGCAATCTCTAGGGCCTTGGCGGCGACCTCGTCCCGCAACCTCTGACACTCCTCTGAATTTCCCCAGCTCTGGTCCCGAAAGAGCCCTACCTCAACCCGGGTCAGGGCGAGCTCCTCGTCCCGGGTAGCAAGTGTTTGGCAAGCTTCCTCGAGCTCGGCCTGTTGCTGGCGGAGGTCGGCTTGGAGTTTCTCAGCTTTTTTGACGGCGAGCCGCTCCGCCTCTAGTGAGGCCTTCGCCTTGGTTTCTGCCCTCGCGAGCTCCTCAAGAGCCTTTTTCCGCTCGTCACCCACCTTAGTGAGCGCCTTCTTCGTGTCGTGGCGAGCTCTATCCACGGCGGTGATCTCATCGGTGACGAGCTGGGCCGCCGCCATCGCTGCACAAGCATAGTGCATCGCCAACCTCGCCTTATCGGCAGGCTTTTGCCTTTCTATCATGGCGAGCTCCGAGGCGGAGAGGTACTTGGGAGCCTCAGTGAATATCCGGCGAGCTGACCCCTCTGGGAGATCTCTCGAAGAGCTCAGAGCCTTGCACCGCTCAGCGGTGTGAAGAGATTCAGGTCGCAACGGGAGCTCGGCGGGAGTATACCTGCACACGATCAAATCAGTTAGCACAAATCATGAAAATCACAATGGCTTCCAACTTCAAAAGAGGTCGCCCACTTACCCGAACCTATCAGGGTTGAGCCCGAGAAGGGTATCATCCCGGATAAGGACCCCATAGGGAGACGGCGAGGGCGCACTCTGAGGAGTTGGAGGCGCTTGTGAAGGTTGAGTCATGAGAGCTCGCCCTGACCCTGCTTGGGTTGATCCGGAGCCTCCTCGGCCGCTGTGCTAGACGGAGCCACCCTCATTCCTAACTCGCTTGGCGAGGCGAGCTTCTTCTTTACTCACTTGCGAGCCATCCCCCCGGTGGAGAGTTCGCTTTGTCTGGTGGGGCGGAGGGGGCTGGGTGCCCCGTTCAGGATTTGAACCTCGACCCGCCCCTTTCTTTGGGCCGGCGACCTTCTCCTTTGGTGGGGGAGGCGCCGAGGTCCTCTGAGAGCCAGAGCCCCCAGCCTTGTCAGCGGCCTTGGCGAGCTCTAGTTTCTTCGTCGCATCCAAAATGGCCCCCGAGGGGATACCTTCCCTTCCCGGACGAGGTTTACCCATCCTCAGCTACCGAGCTAAGAAGTTGTAAGCTTCAGGAACTTCAATGGGCGGGAGCTCGACGGCGGGACCTACACCTGCATGATAAATGATAAGTAAGTCCGGTGATCTCAACGTATGAGGCAGCGAGCTGTGGGAACTTCTGAATGGGAAAGTTTAAAACCTTGAGCAGCGAGGTGGTGTGGCGAGGTGATGAGGCCGGTGAGCCTACGACAGTGATGTTGGCACAAATGTTCGATCTCGCGATCTTTCCTTTCTCGCAAACAACACACTGTCAGCACGAACTTGAAGCCAATTGAAATCTCTGGCTTCCCACGGCTCGACCTGTGGCGCTTCAAACCTGTAAAAAGATAGATTAGGTCAGTAATCTAATCCGACGCACACACACGAAGGTACGCCACCTACAACTCGCCTCCCTGTAAGTCTCGGGAGTAGGGATGCGCCCTCCACGACCATCAGAAGCCCGCCAATCTCCCCCAATAAAGAAGAACTGCTCCTTCCAGTCCCGAATTTTATTGGGGAGGTCGCCCAAGAATTTGCCCCCGGGCGAGCTTGGAAAGAATAGTATCCTTTCCCCTCCCTTACTTGCCGGATCACATTGAAGAGCTCGCTGATCTCCGTCGTACTTAGCCGATTTTCATAACCCTCGAGGCCAAAAATGGTCAGGGCTGCCAACAGGTTGCTCCATGCGTTCGGAGTGAGCTGTGTAATGGCTAGGCCCGTGTCCACCAGAAACTGCCCGATGATGGGGTGAAGGGGCAGGGTGAGCCCGGCCTTCAGTGTGTGATAGTTGATAGCTGTGAGCCCGGCAGGGGGGAGGTCGGCTCGCTCTTTCTCCTCAGCGGCATACATAAATATGTCCAACGGAATACGGAACCGCCTCCGAATATTCGGGAGTGCAAACTTGCTGACGATGCTCTCCACCCCGTTTGCTCTGAGGTCGGATTTGCCAGCGGCCTTTCGGATCGGAGCTCGCCGGGGTAAGGGGAAGCTCGCCCCGTGGGCTCTCACATATTCGTTCCAGTCGAAGTCATTCACGACCTCGGCGGGGATTTGATGTTCCGGAAGCTTGGGAAAGGGAAAGTCGATAAAACGGAGATATTCATAAGTGACCTCCATCCCCGTATCCTCGCCGACCTCTTCATCGACCTCGCGGGCTAGCTCGCCAGCAATGTCGCCGGCCCCAACCCCGGTAACCTCCCCCTGGGTTTCGGTCTCGGCAACCTCTTCTTCATCCGGGGCCATGGCTCCACCCGAAGCTCACTCGGAGTAATCCCAGAGTTCACGGATTGGGGATTGCTCGCCGGAATTGGTAGCCCGCTCGCCGGGGTCAGAACGAACCGACCCCAGGAGCTCGCCACTGTCCGGGAGAGTTTCAGAGCTCGCCCCAGAGCCCGAGGAGATGATCACAGGTGCCGCTTGGGGGTTTGGAGAGTCATCATTCATTAGTTCTTTTCCCAAATCACGATTCGGAGGGGTGCGGCTCGAAGAATTCTCAGACATGGTATAGGCATTGCCGAAATTTTTTGGTTTTCAACGAAAAGAATTTGAAACAAGAAAGAAGAAAAATCCGGATTTCTACCTTGAGGGATGCTCGGAGACCCGTCGGGAGCGAAGAAACAGTCGCTAGAAATGCGCTCTGAAAAATGAGAAAGCAAAGTGAGGAATTACCTTAGTTTCAGCTAATTATAGATGTGGGATGCGAGCTCGAATTTCCCGAAAGACCAGGGGCCTTTTTGCAAAGAATGCAAAAAGTTATTATTTTGGGCACGGGAAACGACACTTATAAAGACATACGTGACGCCTCGGATTCCACCCACGTCGACTCGAGAGATCACCTTGCAGGAGCTCGCCCGAGAGTTCGCATGCCAGCTCGCCCACACATGTCATGAGTCATGATGAAGGCGAGCTGGGGGGCAATTGTTGATGGGCGAGCTACTCGAGGCAAATTAGAAGAATCAAGATATCACCTAGGAGGTCGCCCGTGAGCTTTCCAGAGTGCCAAGCGTACCTCCGGGCACCAAGGCGTCGGAGCTCGCCTGAGTGTTCATCTCTGAGCTCGCCTAGGTGCTCATCTCTGAGCTCGCTCGAGTGCTCACTTAGGAGCTTGCCCATGAGCTCGCCTGTTAGTCGATAGGACCCCGATGGTGCGCTCTTTTTCCCTCCGTCCGGTTTATCCACAAGGGTGGTTTACGGCGAGGTTTTTAATGAGGCCCATCTAGTCCAAGGCATCATAGTAGGATGAGGCACGATGTAGGGAGCAGTGTAAGGGACCAGGACGAAGGTTACGGACCTTCGCCAACACCGGAAGCCAAATAGGCTCGTAAGGTGCCGTCTCACACCCGCATACCTATAAATAAGACCTCTCTTGTAGCTACTAGAGGATTCTCACATTTGCACACAATTAATACGATCCCTAGCTACTGCAATATTTCTCTCTCTAAACTCTCTCCCTCCCCAAGAACATAAAATCATAAGATTATTGTTTGGTAGAATTAATTCGTTGTGAAGCCACATAAACAAACACCGATTAAGAAATTCTATCAACATATTATAAAATTAAGTTGTTCATGACACACATATGATTATAATTCTTTAACAATAAAATTACAATTAGATAACATATAAAGAACAAAAATACTTGTCATTCATAAATATGAAAAATGTGCAACATACATTCTCAATATTTTTAGGCAAGGTCTCATATGCACCTGTTACACCGGTCCGTGTAATTGGTGCATATATATGAGACCTTGCCAATAAAAATCTTATCTTTATGAATGTTGAATAATCTAAATGGAAGGTGGATAATACAATTTATACATAAAAGATGTGTGATAGACAGTGTCGCTAGAAAAAAAAATCATTGTACTATGTACATCATGAATATGGTATACATTTAAATTTTAAATAAAATAGTAGTTCTTGAGTGCATTTTATGCACTCTCAATTTTAATTTAAGTTTGACCGGTTAGTTAGTCGTACTTTACAGCGTTGCCGCCACCCTCCCCCCACACGGGGAGCATGCTTCCTCGCCGATGTTCTTTCAGCATTCCCGCAGATGTGAGTAAATGCGTAAGACAAGGCTCTCGATCAGATTTGGTCAGGGGATTCGTTCAGTTTAATTGTTGAAACCGATTGGTTGGAAATAGGCGAAAGTGATAATGAGAAGAGTATTGGGCAAGGATGTGTTCCATACGCTCAAGAAAAGGGCCAGAATGAAAATGATGAAGATGATCAATAATGATCATGTTGAGTTTTTTTTTTTCGATTTTATTTTAAAAGGATAATAGGGCACTGATAAAATCGAATTTGGGGGTTTTCTCAATGTGAATAAGAATTTGAGAAAGAACTTCTATTGGCAAAAAAATTAAACATGATAATCTCTAAGAGATTATGGAGAGTTCAATAAATGAGTATATTCAAACAACTATTTATAATATACGAAGAGCAACTTATAATACTCAAACAATAATTTATAATATCCAAAGAATAATTTATAAATGAATAATTAATAAATGAGTAATATACAAATAGTAATTTATATAATTGAAGAAAAATTGAGTAATACTTGAAGAACAACTGAGTAATACCTTAAGAACAAGTTTAAGTAATACCCAAAGAACAACTCGTCAATATCCCAGAAATAAGTCTAAGTAATACCCCAAAAACAACTCACATATACTCGAAGAACAAATCTAAGTAATACCTAAACAATAAGTCTAAGTAATAACTCAAGAATAATTTACTAATACTAAAGAATAATTTAACAATACCTGAAGAACAACTTAGTCAAACAAAAAAAAAAAAAACTCACAAATACCCAAGAACAAGTAGATTTATATCAATGGAACAAATAATATCTTTTGATATAAATTTCTAATCGAATTTATAGTATTTTGAAATAATTATTCAAAATGCAATATTAAAATGTTGTAAATTGACTCTAAAAAATGATATTTTTCATAAGTTTTAATGAAAATAAATACACTACTTATTTCATTTTAATCCATAGTAAATCCTTTTAACCTTTAAAACAAAAACATATGTTTTTTTTGATGTGGTGATATTGAAAATCAACAAGAATGATTAAAAATAAATTAATCAAGGTATAAAAATATCTCAAATTTAAGTAATACCTGAAAAATAATTTACTAATACTCGAAGAACAATTAACAATACCCGAAGAACAATTTAGTAGTACCAAAAGAACAAATCACTAATATCTCAATTGCCAAAAAGACAGAAGGTGCGATATGTACTGTGTGTTTTTGAAAATTCTAAATTAAAGTCAAAATTGAAATTAAAATTCATGTACATGGTATGTACCCAAGTGCACTCAAGTCTTTGTGTAAATAAAATAACTTCAATCTTAATTAGTAATACTTCATGAAGTAATCAGTAATATCTTAAGAGAGAGTAATATCCCAAAAAATAATTAGTAATATTTTAATATGTCAAAAAACACACAATTCGGCGTGAATTGTACATTTTTAGCCTTAGTTTTGTATGCATCAAATGCACCATGCAACTAAACTTTATTTTTGAAAAGTTATACAAAATACTACTGAAAAATCATACATGTTATTACTGAAAAATTTATCTTTAATAGTGCAACTTTTCAGTAATAATGTGTGTAATTTTTCGGTAATAAATAATGTAACTTTTTAAAAATACACTTGACTGCACGGTGCACCTGGTACACAAAAGACTTGCTCTTTAAAATAATTAAAATTGAATGTATTTATTGTACATACCATGCACAAAATACATATTTCCTCTATCCTAAAACTACTTTCGTACTTGCCTTATTACGTTCTAACTTTACTTTCAGACTTCTAAGAAAAGAAATTTTTCTCACAAAAATTAATAATATATATATATTTTATTTTATTATTTAATTTTATATTTACATACTTAAGTTTTCTTCATTCGTGTACCTACTGCCTGGGAGAACTAGAAGAATTTGTGAAAAAGGAAATTCAATGTTTTGGGTTGATTCGTATGTTATGCGAGTCGAGTCTACCCAAGACCATCAAATTTTAATTTGATAAAAGAAAAAATCAAATTTGAATGCATCTTCATTCTTCACGGCTACTTCGGGTTGTTTGCATGGAAATAGCATAGACCACAGAATAACTAATTTTTGCATATCTGAAATTGAAATGATCGTCATCGAACTATGCTTAAGTTCAGAAACATTGATTATCCAGATTCTGCAAAGAGAAAAACAGAAAAGAATCAGAAAGGAGGGATAGCAGAGAGATCAGCTCAATCAATTTCCCTAATCCTCCGTGATATTGATCGAAGCAATTTCCGCCATGGCGGTAATTGCCCTTCAATTTCAATGTCTTTTTGCTTCAATTCAATTTTCAGGTGACTGAATTCAATTCTGGAAATGTGGTGCTGTTTTCCTTTAGGATTCGGGAACGACGCTCATGGATCTGATAACCTCAGACGGTTCGCCGACGAAGCCGAGGGAGGCTTCATCGAGTACAGCGCCGCCGCCGATTGACTCCACTTCCACCGTTGCAGCTGGAGGACAGGTGCCTGTGGTGGCGGAGCGGAAGTCGAAAAGGGGGCAACTGGTGCAGATCCAGAATGATACTATCAGTGCTGCTAAGGCTGCGTTCAATCCTGTTCGCGCCAATATTATGCCCCAAAGGCACAAGACTAAGGTGCTTTTTTTTTGTTCTTAAATTGGATTTTAGATTTGCATTATTGTCTGTCTTGAATGTTTTTGAGTTTTAATACTTTAATCTACTGTTCCCTCTGTCCAACACAGATAGACTTACCTTTTATTTTCATTTGTCTAACAATGATAGATTTGTTACTACCTCCATCCCACAAAAGTTTGCATATTTTTCTTTTTAGTTTATTCCACAAAAGTTTGCATACTCCCAAAATGGAAATATTCCTTTAAATGTCCACCTTTAAAATTTTTACTTTACAATCTCCACCATACACATTCTACCCATTACGCTTTTCCTTAAAAGTCGTGCCCCCAAAAGTACAGCAAACTTTTGGGGGACGGAGGTAGTATTATATTTAAAATATCATTCATTTTGTACTTTTAATTTTCTACTATTTAGTGTATCTTGTTATTAATAATTGCCTTAGAAAATGAGTAGTTATATGGAAAACAAAACAAAAATTTAATGTTTAACTATAATAACTTCCATATCTTACTTTTTGTGTGAAAAAATCTGTAAGTTTATTTTTGTGGGATGGAGAGAGTAGTATAATTAAATTGGACCCGTATTCCTGGTCCTTCTAACATTTTAGGTTAGTTTACTTCATTGGATTAGGAGAAATTGATATTTTTATCCCTTTTATCCTACGTTTGGTTCATGTAACAAACATGGAAATGAATTGGACAAATTATCCCATGAAGAAGTGGTTAATTTATCGTTTTTATCCATTAAGAATCTAGCTTATCTGCATTAGAATTAAAATATATCTGTTGTATGTATAAATATTTCCTTTGTATCTTCCTTCACGACCATCACATGAAGTAGTTCAATGTTAAGAATATACGTCCAATTTACTCATTGATTTTTGAGTATGAGAGAGCTACTACTGTACAAATTTGAGAAAGTTCACACTAATTGTTGTCTTTGGCCTTTCGGCATTGATTTTTTCCTGGTAGTAATATCTGTATTCATATGCATTTCTGCATATTTTCAGTATAGATGCCAACATAATCTGTAGTAAGAATCTTCTATTTTGTTCTGTTGACTATTGTTTTGTTACTTGCAGCTGGTATCTTATGCGCAACTTGCTAGGAGTATTCATGAGCTTGCAGCCACATGTGATCAAGTATTTAGCTGTTTCCTTTTCATTTTGTTGTTTCATATATGAGTGTATTTCTTGATTGTAGATGAATATTCCTTGCTAATTTCTCCTTTTGATGTATCTGTAGAAAAAATCACAGAGGCAATTGGTGCATCATGTATTCCCTAAGCTTGCTGTGTACAATTCTGTTGACCCTGCTTTAGCCCCATCTCTTCTTATGGTATGGTTTTCCGTAACCACTCACCTATGTTTCCTATTCTACACGTAGACTTTATAAACTTGCTTTACTTGTGCATGGAGCATTATGAATATGGTAGATGTTCTTTGATGTCATTAAATTTATCTCAAGGGCGCACAACTATTATGAGTCGAAATTTGATTGTTCAACTGAAGATGGAGCAGAGAGTATGACATCTTGATCCGATAGAGTATCTAGAATTGGTTGTATTACTGCTATATACTTGTTCCCATCTGGATGATCTTTGTGGATGATATCAGATCATTGCATAAACAGAGAAGCCACGGTCATTTTATAGATGTAGAAGTACAAGTTAGCGGAAGCAGAACATAATTTACCTAGCCTTGCTAGCGTGGGAACTGTAAACATAATCAGATACTGTCTGCTAGATGAAAATTAATGCATGCAGATAGTCATGAAAGTAAAATGTTAACCATGATAACAGTGGGGGTTTTTTGTTGTTGACTTGAGCTCATTCAAGAGAAATGTAAAGATGAAAAAGGAAAACTGGATAACAGCTTGTGAGTTGTGAATTATTATTTTTTATGCTTTCATTGAAAACTGATATCTATTTCAACAGGGACAGTTTCAAATATTTATCAACTGGTGAAACAATGGTTGGGATGTGCACTTCCTGATTCAATTTTAACCTGGCCTTGAGTGATATCTTGTTTAGGGACAATATCTTTTTGGGAAATTCCTGGCACTTGTCACATAGTCGCGAATTCAAATCGTATCATATGCACTAGAATTTTTTGCCAGTAGAGAAATAGATCAATAAATCAAAAACATTTGGGACCTTAAAATATGTTATTAATTAAAATATTTAAGTTAATCATATATTATCAATTTAATAAATTTATTAAATTCACTAAATATATTAAGTTAACTGAAAAACTAGTTCACTGCAACAATTATTTGAGTATATGTGCTATATTAATGCATATGCATATACATATATGTACATATTAAATAACACACTTGGAAGAGTTACTGCTAAATGTAATGTAACTGGAAATATAACAATCACACGCTCATAAAACTATAATAAGGCAACATGGCGCAAGATATAATTTGGGAGATGTGAATCATATTAAAAAAAAAATGCTGCAGTATATTTATAATTTTAAGGATATTTTTAATATATAATCTAAATTGGACCACAGAATTGTAAACATTTTTTAAAAAAAGTATTATCGTAATATTTTATTAAAAATCATAAGCTAACCCATTAGACCAAGTTTTTTTTTTTGAAAGGAACCCATTAGCCCAAGTTGAAAACATAAAAAATTAAAATTAGCTAAAGTTTTAAAAATTAATTGATTATTAATTAATAGAGGTTTCCCTTTGGGAAGGAATGCTTGACCAATCTTAAATCACCAGTTGCTTGAAAATGCCATTTAAAATTTCATCAAGTATTGTCAAATATGTTGTTTCGCATGTTTATGAAGAAGAGGAAAAATAGAAAAAGATGAAAATTCTTGGAGTCCACAGTCTACAGTCTGGTCTGTCTCCATGATAGTTAGTGTGGTGGTCCTGTATCCATATACCTTCTTGGAAGGCTGTAAACAGAAGAACTCACCTGCATTTTCATTGTTTTTCATAATAAAAATGCCCTTTTAGTTTGATGTTTCACAAAATCCTGTATGATTCCCTGAATTGCTATTCCACTATTTATAATTTTTAATATTTCAAGTTGCTTATTACTGATAACTTTTTCTTCTAAAAAATTGGAACTGATTTGTATGTTAAATTCTTCTTTAACTCTAGCTTGACCAGCAGTGTGAAGATCGGGCTGTACTACGGTACGTTTATTATTACTTGGCCAGAATTCTGTCAGATTCTTGTTCACAAGGACTAATATCCGGAGGTGGAATTCCAACTCCAAATTGGGATGCTTTGGCGGACATTGATGCTGATGGAGGGGTAACAAGAGCTGATGTCATCCCTAAAATAGTGGAGCAGTTGGCATCAGAGGCTTTAAATGAAGACGTTGACTGTGAGTTAAGCCAATTCACTTATTAACAATTATTCTTGCCATTTGTAGCTTTACCTTTTTCTGTTTGATCCATACTTTTACAAGTCAAGTGACATGCTTTATGAGCTCTCACTTTTGCTAGCATTATTCGGAATGTTTTAATTTATCAGGTAGAACGTTGTTAATTGATAATAATCTAGGTATGATATTTATGACAAATAAAGAAATTGTTCTGATGTTCTCTCTCCATTAGCCATCACTGTGACATTTGGAGGGTCTTGGCATGGGAAATGGCATTGAGGATGTTGCTGCTACTTCACAAGGCTTATATAGTAGTATTCTTAGCCTTAGTATGTCTGCGACATCTTTCTTGGTTCTTGTATTGAAGAGTTTCTACTCAAGGAATTGATTTAAAGATGGAAGCTGCTAGGTTTTTTAGCATTCTGTTCTATCCAGTTTCCTATTAGAAGGCGACTTTCTCATGAAATGCAAGATTTTACTTTTTTTGGATGCTAATGGTACTAGTAGTATATCTCAAAGAATTTGTTCCTTTGAGCAAATGCACCACCAAACCATCAGCCTGAGCTCTCCGAAGAATATGGACCCTTTACGGAATAATGTTCTTTTTCAGGTTCCTTTTGGTCAAGGGCCGGGGAGTATGGGGTGGAGCAGTCAAGAAATGAAGAAATGTAACTGTAACCTCAGAAGCTCCTTCCACTTGAATGTTGAGCTAAAAAGAAACACCATGTCTGTAGTTTCTCTTTTCCAAGATGGGTGTGAATCAATTTTATTCCATTACTTCTTCTCTATTTTAGATTGCTGTAACTTGTACCTCGCATCCTGTCCAAGAGTACCTCATGGAAATAATTTGTATTGCTGGTAGTGTCTATGAGGTCCTAAAGGGATAGGAAAATGAAGGATTTCGGCTGTAATGCTATCATGACGGTGCTGGATTTCCTTTTTTTTTTTTTTTACAAAACAAAAAATATCTCTGCTACTTTTTGGCTTGGGGTTGGGGTGGAACTGCTATGCTTGAGGTCTAAATTGGATTTAATGGAGATGCAGAACAACACACCACAGTGATAGCGATTACATTTTCAAGGCAATAGACTTATTGTTGGACCTTATACATGCTGGTTGAGATAATGGTCTTTTGCTGGGGTTAATATGAAGAGGACAAAAAGTGATAAGAGAACAATTGTCCTGCCCCGCTTTTACACAAATGTAACTTCTTTCCTTTTTTTGACACAAATATAAACTTCTTCACCCATTCAGCATTCTTCTATTCCTTCTTTTCCCTTTCATGGAATCTGCATCTACTTCAAAATCTTAGGGATAATGAGTTCGCTGAATCTTAACTCTTCATTGACTCCTCGCGATCCTTCACTTGCAAATCCTTCTTTAAGTCCTTTTCTGAAGCACCCAATTACCTCTCCTTTCCTTGGCTCAAAGCAATTTGGAAGTTTCTAATACCTGATAAACTTCAGGTTTTACTATGGCTGATAGTGTTAAGGAATTACACATGGCTTCTTACAAAAACGATTTACAAAATTTTCTGTCTTCAAATTGATGTGTTATGTGGAGGTGCTGCACTGAAGATATCAGTCACCTATTTTTGCATTGCCATTTCGCTCCTGTCATTTTGAACACAGTACTAAAGAAGTGACATACAGTTGGCAATCTGCATTCGAGTCCAGATTTAATAATGATTGATATGGGTGGTCTTATTAACTGAAGGGGGAAATATTATGGGGGGATTTGTACTTCCGGTTGTATATTGGCCCATTTGGCTAGGAGAAAACAAGAGAATTTTTTGAAGAGTAAATATTCTTTAGATAATGCTTTGGATAGAATAAGATAGAGAGTTGCTGTATGACGTTCCACAATAGTTTTAGAGGCTGTCACATAACAGATTTAGTTAGAGATTGGTGTTTTTCATCCCTTACACTTTCTAGTTTACTAATCAGTTTCTTATAGAAAATTAACCTTTCAGATTTTGGAGTTCTCCGATCATCAAATTATTTTGAGTTTCAAATTAACTTCACGGTATTAATCTCTTTTGGACTCATTTCCTTAGACTTTATGAAGATGAATTGAACAACTAAAATATATGATTAAGAGTATTTGGAAACTAGAATTCCAGGAACTGTAATTGGCTCTAGACATCATACCATGCAGAGAAATGAACTATATGTGAACCTAATACTTTGAAAGTTTGACTAAATCTTAAAGTTTAAAAGGTCATATATTCTCTAATATCTTGCGGAATAAATAAAGATTATTCTAACTGTAGGACCTAATAGTTGGCTTTTATAGCTGCACAGTGAGAAACTAATCTTATCATTCAGATTCTTCAACAGAAATTATGAAAACGACTGAAACATTGTAATGTTGTTTTTTAGGTAGTGAGCTTACTCATGCTAAAACCCTTAAGTTTTATGCAAACCTTCTAGTTAAAGCTGAAGACTAATGATTTTTTTTTTCCAAGTTCATGCACGGAGACTGCAAGCATTAAAGGCTCTTACTTTTGCTCCTGCTAACAACATGGAGATTCTATCCAGGTTATATGAAATTGTCTTCAGCATTCTGGATAAGGTTTGATTTTGTTCACTCTAAATATTCCTTTTCTGCTTGAGTGGGATAAGTTGCTTATCCTACGTTTATTTGGAAAATTTAGACAAATATTGGTTAATTTTCTATTAACATCATCTGTTTTTTGGAGACTTTTGTTTTGAAACTTTGACTGCTTATTATCATACTTCATCCCGGTCTTGTTAGAATATGCTAAGATCACAGGGGCATGTATTGGGCATTAATAGAACTTGAAAAATAAAATGGTCCATATATTTTCTCTCATTCCCATGTGTTGCCGACTCTTTCTGGTAGGTAGTCCTAGAGTGTTAAATTTATACTTCCTCTTTTCTGTTAACATTTAATATTTATTGAGTCCTTTGATTTATGTACTTCCTGTGATCAATAAAGTTGTCACTTAGGCATAGAAAATAGATAACATCTTGTTACCCAATTGTATGGAAAAGTAAAGCAGGGGGATAAAATTTTCTTGAATCCTGTTAATTTATTGTGGCATAATATTTATAAGTTATTTGCATAGCCATTCGTCTTTTCTTGGCGATATTTAAGTTAAGAGGACTTCTGCAACAAATATTGCTGCTGATGTAGTTCTATTTGTTATTGCTGTTATTATTATTGTTTGCTACTGCTATTACAGGTTTACTTTCTTATTATGATATTCATTATTGACAAATGAGGTTGATATTCTGTTGTCTTTCCTAATAAATGTGATATAAGCTTAAAACAGGACCTTGATTTCTAAAATTAATTCAAACATTTTGACTTCCAGGTTGCTGACCCACAGAAAAAGAAGAAAGGTATATTTGGAATGAAGGGAAGCGATAAGGAGGTATTCTTTTTGAAGCTTAGTTTATGTTAAATTAGTATTAAGTTCTGGATGTTTACTTTGTAGCGGCACCACCTCTTGAGATGCTATAGTTTTGCTGTGTCAAGCTATGAGTTCAAGCAGTAATACTTATTTTTTTCTCATCATATTGTTAATATGATATTGTTTTCAGTAATAAAAAATTCTGGAATCCCTCTTTATTCTTCTTGCAATATATTAGCACCCAAAAAGAAAGAAATTACAAATCATCTGTTTGATTTTCTATCCATGACTGAAGGGATCTTGTTGGTTTTCCTTGGATAAGTTTTAATAATTCTCTGCTAAAAATCAACAACTTATTAGCTGTACTTCTCTACATCCTTTCTATACTCCCCTTCAAGTCGGGATGTATGTCATACGAACCAAGCTTGGAGTTAAATTACTGAAGCTAGTCCTTGGAAGAGGCTTTGGTGAGAATATTAGAAATCTGAAGTCCTGTTGGAACATATCAGCTGAAAATTCAGTTGTTGATCTTCTATGAGAATGAGATGAAGTGTCGTATTAATCTTCTGTTTTGTTTTATCTTGGTCTTCCTTTTTCGGGTTTATTAACCTGATAAGGAATTGTGAACATGCACGGCAGAACATTCAGTAGATTTGAAATGAAAACATGATATTTCATATTCGGTCCAAATTCCTCTGAGTAAAAGAAGTAAAGAACACTGCAAAGATAGGTGGTCAAAGTCTTCACAGCTGCACCTGCACAATAAACACCAATTTGGGGATAAAATAATGTTCAGGGATCTGTTTCGCAAAAAGTTGCAGGTGGGTACCTTTTCCAATATCATCAATCAAAGAAAAACTTGAACGAGGTCTGGATTTTCTGGAGAACTTTGAGCCAATGAATTGATAGAGAAAGAAAATGATCAATAAGGATCTAAGTCCTATATCTGATATCTTCCTCTGATTCACTGAAACTGAAACCCTCTAACAAGACTCCATCAGTTCACCCTTGGTTCTTCTGCGTTGTTTGGTTTCATTTTCAAAACCCAATTCTCTCTTTTGTACTATTTGTGTGTAGAAGACAATAAATGGGATAGTGTATGTGTATAATGTCAAAGTAGAGAGCCCGTGTCTATATAGGGAGTGGAAACTAGGTAACAATCTTTCTACCATTCAAAGACAAACCCAATCTATATAAATACTGAGAAATATACACATAGAACAATATATACGTTATCTTAAACACTGAAGTTGAATCATGTTTGTCTTGTTTATTTCTCATCATCCCCGTTTATTTCTCATCATCCCCTTTATCTACAAAAAGCATTTTTTAAATTATCTTTGCCTCTTTAACTATATTCACAATTTCGTCTCTGAGCTCATATTCAAAGTTGATATTGATGTGTTTAAGCAACGAGTTTTCATCGTTTTTCACATTTCTGTGCATGCCTATGTATCAGACTATTATACGGAGCAATTTGCAATATGGAGCCATAAGTTCTTTAAGAAGACTTCCACTAGATCCAGGGAATCCCGTATTTCTTCACCGTGCTGTACAAGGGTTAGTTTAATATCTTTCTCGTGATGCTTTAATTTTTGAAGTGCATGCAAAATGAAGTCTTTTGGAATGTTTCTGATTTTTGAGGCATTTTGCATGCTTAATCTCGTTTCAGAAGCTTACTGCTATATCTTTTTATATTAACTTTCATGCTAGGCAGTCCTTTTTCATTTTTGTTTACATGTACTGCTATACACATTTTTGTTTTGATTTTTTGTCATACTCTTACTTAGATGCTCTCCGACAGATTATTGATATTTATTTAAGGGAAAAATATTGGTTGTATGGAAAGCGTGAATGAAATATGAGTATTCTGCTGTCTGATCAAAGAAAAATACCTAAGAACATTAAATGAGTTTTATGTGATTCCAATAGCTCATAGTCCATTTAACTATTGCACCTGATGATGAATCAATAGTTAAATGAGAGAATGCTAGAAACATGGCACCTCATTCTGACAAAGATATGCTCTCAACATATTATCTCCTGTCAAATGGCATGACTAAATTAAATATAGTTTTTGCTCCATTCCATCATTTGTCATCAATTTTAAAGTGGGTATCATGTAATGTAACTCTGAAATCAACCCATCCTTTCATTTATACTCTTTCATAATGATTGTTAATATTTTTATGTGCAATATTTTTGAAAGCACTGCAGTTATATTTTATTATTATTTGCGAGTTCTGAGAATGCAAAGCATCACAACCAACATACGCCCATTCCAAACTGAGGCGGAAAATTATAAGTAGTATACCTGTGGGCTTGTAAACAGCATATTTAGAACATCTTGGTGGCGTATCTTCACGAACTCCTCAATTAAATATCTCAACGTCGTCATTTGGAGTTCGTGAGTCTAACTTTTTTCTATTTGATAAAATAATCTTGCAAATAATTAAAAAAAGAGAGTAATGCAGATTAATGTTTTACATGCTCTCCCCTCGTGTCAACAATCTTTATTTCTTCATTCTCCATCACTTAATCACTTCAAATTCCATTGACTTTATACTCACAAACAACCACTTAATTCATAAATGGACCATATAATACCCCAAAATATCTTTAGTTTATCTACTTTATCTACGGTTTCTTAAAACCTGTTCAAATACAAGCGATCATACTTTTAGTGGAAGGAGGTAGTAATTTTATTGGTGTCGTGTATAAAGTTTTCTTGGCTGTGAATAGTGGCTACAAAATCTAGTTTTATTGTGATTTTATATAAGGGTAAAACTGTCATTTTCCATGTGTTTGTTTTAGTGTTAAAATTTACAGGGTGTGTAAAGTTTTTTATGGTGTGAGTAATGACACTTTCAGAAATAATGAGAAATTTCATGTTCAAACAAAAGAATTTGATTTGTTGTTTCTGTAATTTTTCTATAATGCACTTGGAGTTATTCACACATTGAATTGGGAAAAAAAATCCAGTCCTTCAATAAATTTGATGATGGGTTTTTGTGAAAATTGAAATTTCTTCCATATGCTTTAAGCTATTGGGAATTTTTGATTCAGTGGAAATTCATGAACTGATTGACTTTTTAGGTAACCGAAAGTACGTTCTAAATGTAGTCTAGTTTGCATTTTTCTTATCGGCGCTAATAAGTGTTTACATGTTTCTCTCTTTCTGCACTTAGCCTTTCTGGGCGGACTATGATGTTATAATAATCCTTTTGCATTGTACGTACAGTGTGTCTATATCTTTTGGCATCAATCCTCAAGCCATTTCCTATATATTACAGTGTGTCATTCTCAGACCCAGTAGCAGTGAGGCATTCACTGGAAATTCTATCTGAATTTGCCTCAGAAGATCCCTATGCAGTTGCAATGTCACTAGGTAATGTGATCACTCCGAAGTTAGCAGCACCTTATTCATGATTATCTATGTTTTGTTGCATGTCCCTGTAACAATTGAAAGCATGGAAGCAGTGTGTTACCTGGATAATGAGTATCAGGCAGAGGAACACAATGACGTGGCAATTTAGTGTTCTATTTACTTTAAAATTCTCAAGAAACATGTTTTGTTTTGCCAGCAAGTTATGCTTATTTCTTCCAAAGTGCTTCGACTATAGAAGAAACACATGCATGTACAACATAATTGCACATCATGTACAGTTCTTAAAATTTGTTGTTTATGTTGCTTTTTCCATTTCAAAATTTTATCTTGGAGCAGCGTGTTAGTGGATTTTGGGGCATGTGAATCGTCCCATAAGTCAAAGCTGGTAGCGCCTACTATCAGTTATCAGAATTGTCAAAACAGTGATTGTATTTATGTATTTTAGGAAGTTATATTTTATATCTTGCTATTATTAGGTTTATGTAATTAGGATCAATCCCATAATCATAGGGATCTGGTTCCTTAGAATTAGCTGTCCATATTTCTTAAATTAGGCTGCAGACTCATGTATATATATGTAGGTCTAGTGATCTCATAAGAACATAAGAAATGAATTTTATTTCTTCTAAATTTGAGATGGTATCAGAGCTCCTGATCCTTGGGAGTTTCTGACCGTGGCTGTAAACCTAAGTTGCAGCCTTCATTGCTGCACTACCTTTAAGCCTTGTCGCAGCCTTCATTGCAGCGCAACCCTCTCTACCTTGATCGCACTTGGTCATGGCGGAGGTCATGGACCCTATTTCAGAAACTGGGGACAGATCCCAGGCTGCTGGAGAATTGCAGAATCATGAAGAGATAGAACGGGTAAGATCCTTCCTTAGTAAATTGGAGAAGCCCACAGGTACATGCTCCTTAACATATTCTGGTAAGTTTCCACTTTCTTTTGGGCTTAATGTTTCAGATACACCAGTTACACATTACTGGATATTAGACTCTGAAGCCACTGACCATATGACCCCTCTACCCAAATACTTCTCCACATATTCCCCATGTCCCAGCAACAAGAAAATTTCCACAGCAGATGGAACCCTTATAACTGCAGCAGGACAAGGAGAGGTCCAAATAAGCCCATCCATGACATTAAAAAATGTTCTTCACACTGTCCACCAATCTGATTTCTATACAAAAACTCACAAAGGATCTCTCATGTAATGCTGTTTTTCATAGTAACTCATGTATACTGCAGGACAAGAACTCGGGGAGGACGATTGGACATGCTAGAGAATGGAATGGCCTATACTACATGGAGGATCCTAATCTGCCTACTAAGAGCCACTCTCTTATATCTGAATCTACCATGACCAATAAAGAGAAAGCTCAACTATACCATTGCCGGCTAGGACACCCTTCATTTCGAGTTATAAAAGTCCTTTTTCCTTCCTTGTTTAAAACCTTAAATGTGGAGAGTCTCCATTGTGAGGTGTGTGAGCTTGCTAAACACAAGCGTGTACCTTTTCCCATTAGTAACAAGATAAGTCCTTTCCCATTTTCTCTTGTTCACACTGATGTATGGGGTCCTGCTTCTGTTCCTAATATCTCAGGTGCTAAATGGTTTTTAACCTTCATAGATGATTGTACCCGGGTGACTTGGGTTTTTTTATTGAAACAAAAATCTGAAGTTAGTTCCGTGTTTTTTCGGTTTGTCTCAATGATTAAAAATCAATTTGGGGTGGGTATCAAAAGAATTCGGTCTGATAATGCCAAGGACTACTTTAACCTTGTACTAAACTCTTTTTGCCAAAAGGAAGGGATAATCCATGAGTCCTCATGTGTGAACACACCCCAACAGAATGAGATCGCAGAAAGAAAAAATGGGCACCTATTAGATCAAACTAGAGCTCTACTTTTTCAGAGTCATGTTCCTAAGAGATTTTGGGGGGAAGCCCTTCTCACTGCAACCTATCTAATCAATAGGTTACCCACTAAAATCTTAGACTCAAAAAGTCCCATGGAAGTCCTATCCTCATTCTACCCTCACTTGGATCCTACAAGTAAACTCTGACCTAGAATATTTGGGTGTGTATCCTTTGTGCATGTTCATAGTAATGAAAGGGGAAAATTGGACCCTAGGGCTATAAAATGTGTATTCTTAGGGTACTCTACCACACAAAAGGGATACAAATGTTTTCACCCCCTATCCAAAAAATTCTATGTGTCAAGAGATGTCACCTTCAACGAACAAGAGAGCTACTTCAAGCAGCCTCATCTTCAGGGGGAGAATGTAAGAGAGGAAGATGAGACTCTCATTTTTCCAAATATGACATTTGGACCTGAACCACCTGAACCAACAGCAA
>JAPKLY010000558.1:48474-88067 GCA_026898435.1 Prunella vulgaris
TTTTCCAAATATGACATTTGGACCTGAACCACCTGAACCAACAGCAAGACCTGAACCTGAACCTGATGGTGGAAAATTTGGGAAAAATCTGGTTTATTCAAGGAGAGAAAAGGCCATTCCAGAATCTGGCAACGTCCAAGAATCCAACCCAGCACCATTGCATGAGGTAACACCTTCGTCTCCTATAAACTCCAATGATTCTAATGAGGTAACACCTTCGTCTCCTATAAACTCCAATGATTCTAATGAGTTTGTTTCTGAAAATCTAGAAACACAGGTGGACCAAACTCTAGACCTACCCATTGCCCTTAGAAAGGGAACTAGAACATGCGCCCAACAACCACTTTACCCACTATCAAATTTCTTATCCTTTGGAAAATTCTCACCTACCCATAAAACCTTTCTCACAAACCTCAACTCCACACACACACCTTCCTCTGTATCTGAAGCATTATCTGACAGGAAATGGAAACATGCCATGGATGTGGAAATGGAAGCATTGAACAAAAATAGGACCTGGGAACTTGTCACCCTACCAACTGGAAAAAAACCAGTAGGATGCAAGTGGGTATATGCAGTAAAGTACAGGGCTGATGGGACCATTGAACGGTACAAGGCAAGGTTAGTGGCTAAAGGCTTCACTCAAACCTATGGAGTTGATTACTTGGAGACATTCGCCCCGGTTGCTAAGATGAACACGGTCAGAGTAATATTGTCATTAGCAGCAAATAATGATTGGGACCTGCAGCAGTTCGATGTGAAGAATGCATTTTTACATGGAGACCTTGAAGAAGAAATATACATGGAGTTACCCCCTGGTTACAACGGACAGGTTGCTGCTGGAACTGTTTGCAAGTTAAGAAAAGCTCTATATGGGCTAAAACAATCCCCAAGAGCATGGTTTGGAAGATTCACCAAAGTTATGACAAGTTTGGGCTACAAACAGAGCCAAGGGGATCACACATTATTTATCAAACATTCAGTTTCAGGGGGAGTAACAATTTTATTGGTGTATGTAGATGATATTATAGTAAGTGGGGATGACAAAAAGGAGCAGCAAGTGTTAAGTGAATGCCTTGCCACGGAGTTCGAGATCAAGACACTAGGGAGACTTAAATATTTTTTGGGAATTGAAGTGGCTCATTCCAGGAAAGGAATCTTCATATCTCAACAAAAATATATTACTGACTTGCTTAAAGAAACAGGTAAGACAGCCTGCAAACCAGCAAGTACTCCTGTTGACCCAAATATAAAGTTGGGAAGTGTGGAGGAGGATATTGCCGTGGACAAGGGAATGTATCAAAGACTTGTGGGCAGACTTATTTACTTATCTCACACTAGACCAGACATTGCTTTTGCTGTAAGTTTAGTCAGCCAGTTTATGCACCAACCAAAGGAAGCACATTTACAAGCTGCTCTTAGAATTGTCCAATACTTGAAAGGGACCCCCGGAAGAGGGATTTTGTTCAAACGAAACAAGAGTGTAAGTCTTGAAGCATATACAGATGCGGACTATGCGGGGTCAGTGGTAGATAGGAGATCAACTACTGGATATTGCACCTTCCTTGGTGGAAATCTAGTGACTTGGAAGAGTAAAAAGCAGAATGTAGTAGCTAGGTCGAGTGCTGAAGCAGAATTTCGAGCAATGGCCCACAGAATATGTGAACTTCTATGGCTGAAAATTATATTGGAAGACTTGAAGATAAGGTGGGATGAACCTATGAGGTTATATTGTGACAATAAATCTGCAATTAGCATAGCCCACAACCCGGTGCAACATGATAGAACTAAACATATTGAGGTTGATAGACACTTCATCAAGGAAAAACTAGACAGTGGCATGATTTGCACACCATATGTATCCACTCAGAATCAACTTGCAGACATACTCACCAAGGGGCTGAATTGCATTAACTTTGAAAGAATTATATCCAAGCTGGGAATGGAAAACACTTATTCACCAGCTTGAGGGGGAGTGTCAAAACAGTGATTGTATTTATGTATTTTAGGAAGTTATATTTTATATCTTGCTATTATTAGGTTTATGTAATTAGGATCAATCCCATAATCATAGGGATCTGGTTCCTTAGAATTAGCTGTCCATATTTCTTAAATTAGGCTGCAGACTCATGTATATATATGTAGGTCTAGTGATCTCATAAGAACATAAGAAATGAATTTTATTTCTTCTAAATTTGAGAAGAATAAATGTTTTGTATGCCTATTTTCAAATCTAGAGTTACTTGAGTGGGGAATCTTAAACTTACTAAAGAGTCTGCCTACTTTGCCTTGTAATTTTTCTTATGTTCCTAATGCCAAAATTTTCTTTTGATACGAGGTACCTAACCTACTTAAATGCATATATGACTTGAATAGTTGATCTATTGTCTTAAGCTCAAATATTTTGAGATTATATTATTTTTCACGATATATTTTTTCTTCTTTTACAGGAAACCAAGTACAACCTGGTGGTATGATTGATATTGCGGCTTTTGTTCTTTTTGTGAAAAGTGATTTAATTATCTTTTACAATCATTTTTGTGAATGCCTCTTTAAACTAGGGGCTCTGCAGGATGTTCTCCACTTGCATGATGTTCTTGCTAGAGTCACACTTGCTAAATTGTGTCATACCTTGTCTAGAGCTCGCGCATTAGATGGTACTTATGTTGGATAAAACCTGTGTATATTTTAATATTCCAGTTCCCAGGGACGTATGTTTGCAATATATGATGTTATATTAATGGGGCTTGAATTTCATTGGATACAGATCGTCCAGATGTCAAGTCTCAGTTCAATTCTATTCTCTATCAGCTTCTCTTAGATCCTAGTGAAAGAGTTTGTTATGAGGCTATCCTTTGTGTACTGGGTAAAGCTGATCATTCGGACAGGTATACATATAATGTCAATATATGTATGTATGTGCATGTATATAGTTTTGATATAACACCCAATGTGGTCTCTTATAGAGCTAATCTTCATCCAAATTACTGGTATTTCTACCTAAGTACTAGAGTATTAATAGTAATATGAGTTGATGGCGACCTCCTTGAGGAACCCAACAATGAGTTCTATATCAGGACTCTGTGTATATACATAGATATGTTTTGGGAAATATGCAAAACATTATCCTAATGTTTGTGGCGATGTGCAGATTTGCCCCTAAAGTTTGTTTGTGCCAAGGTGTAGATATGAATCTAAACAAAATTTTGACGGAAAAGAATAAATAAAGCCACCTTTTGTTGTATATTGGCGCTTCATGTAACAAGGTGAACTGGCTTCATTTTTTTGCCACACTTAAAATTGTAAATTTAATTTTATAATGTAAAACGGCTTTTGGGTGCACTCAGTAGCTCAGTTCAATCGACAAATCATTCCACTTATGTCTGGGACTAAACTTGAAAGTTAATTTTACAAAGTCACATATCTGAAATTCGTACATTTTATGTTAACATTTTTCAGTTGATTATGCATCACTATACCTATTAAAATAAAAAGTTTTTAGTATAAATCCTTTGTAATGGAAATGTATAATATTAGTTATATTGATGGTTAATCACTTTGTGATGAAAACCTTATATAATCAGGATTTAGGTGATTTTGGTGGCGATATTATTAGTTTCAAATTGAGTTGTTATGTGCATTTATTTAAAAAGATTACATGGTTTCACAGTTTAGCCAATATAAAGACATGATTCAACCAAGAGAAAAGAAATTCTATTCGTGTATACTCTGGAAAAAGAAGAAGACCACGTTGCCAATTAATTCAAGTTTTTGTATTATTAAATAAAATGAAACCGAATTTAGAAACAAAGATCTGTGCATTATACCTTTTCCTCGCATATGTGCACATGTATACAGAGTTTTGATTTCACCTACCATTTCATTTTTCATGATTTGTTCAGATTCAGTAGTAAGTTCATGTTTTCTTTCTATAACTCTTTTATTTTGTTGAGTGTAGGACTGAGGATAGAGCTTCTGGATGGTATCGTTTAAATAGAGAAATTCTCAAAATTCCAGATGCTCCTTCTGTAAAGAACAAAGATAAAAAATCTTCGAGGATAAAGCGCCCTCAACCGCTGATCAAGCTTGTCATACGAAGGTCGTCAGTCATTCTCTTTTATGCTTGCATGTATGCACAAATCCTTTAGGGTAATTAGGATGTGATGAAAATTACTCGGTCTCTTTGCTTGCTTTTGTAGGTTGGAGAATTCTTTTCGTAGTTTCTCGAGACCTGTACTGCATGCAGCAGCAAGGGTTGTACAGGAGTTGGGAAAAAGTCGTGCTGCTGCATTTGGATTGGGTTTACAGGATATTGATGAAGAAGATGATGTTAATACATTTTCCCAGAACAATGATTCAGTTGATTCTGACATAAATCCTACTGCACCATCTGAAGGTAATATTAATGTCACCTTGCAATTGATATCCCTGCTCATCATTTGAGGCATCTTCTTTTAACTCATCTCCTATTAGTATTATAAAAAGATCCAGACACATTTGGCACTGAGCTGGTCAAAGCTGATTTCCTCACTCCATCACTCGCATGCCATTGCTCTTTCGTAATTCGTCCAGGTTTTTATTGTTTTAATGTTTTGGAGTTGCGGCTCTGGTCATGTAAGTGAAAGTAGGACAGAGAACATACATACACTAGTTGATTTTATTTATTAACTTCATCTTTATCACCAAATGCCGCAGGACTTGTGTCAATTGATCCCAGCATAATTTAGTACAGGATCTTGCCTTTTTTATTTTTTTGTTTTATTTAATATATGATGCCATCAAATTTGCTCCCATAAAACTGGTGGCGTGGAAATACTAGTTTAGAAGGAGGTTGTGGTTAAGTAGAGATGTGTAATCTTCAATTGTTCTCTATTTTCTCTTAATGAAAGTCCGCACCTGCTGAGAATATTCCTGACTTACTTAAATATGTCATCTACACCTCCATTTTATTAGTTTATAATGCTAAGGTTGCCTATATAATATACTAAATTAGGCTTAATATATGGAGTGATTAAATCAAGGCATTTGCTTGAGTAATTCTGATACCACTACAGTATTTAGGGGGTGTGATGTAGTAAGTGAAGAATGATAAGGGTAGAGACCTGGGATTTATGGAATACTCTAGCAAAGATGATAATGTGTAAGAAGAGGAATTTCTGGAATTATATAGCAAATAGGGAACTATGCCAAAATAAAATATAATAGAATCTAGTGAAAAACTGCTAACTATATACATATATGTATGTATGTATGTACATATCAAATGTTGTAATTGTTACAACTGCAATTCCTTACTCTAAAAGCCTTAACTCCATTTTCTTTGTTTCTATTTCCTATTATTCTGCAACTTCCATAATCCCCCGTCTCTAGCCTTACCATCCTTCAATAACTGCATCACACGACCTATATACTGACCTCTAAATACTATCTGTTTTGCTAAGATCTGGTCTCGTGTCCTGTGACCAAGAGAATTCTATGCCTGCATTAGAAAGGTTGTGATTTTTTTGACTTCTTCAGTTTTCATACTGTAGTAGCTTTAATCTGATTTTGCAGTGACCTTAAAAGCAGTGTAGTCTTTTAATTACAGCAAATAAACCAGCAAGTATGAGGTTTCTGTAACCTTCTCGAATAAAGTATTCATGTTCAGTCAGTCTGTTTCTAATTGGTGTTAAGTCTTGTATACTGTTATTTAATGATGAGCGTATTGCCGAAGAATAAAGTTATTAGTTCAGGATTATTTTTGAGGAAAGAGCTTACTGAGAACTATTTTATGTATTCCTATTGACATACTGAACTGCTAGGGTAGAATGATTAATTGTTTTCTAACGGAAGAAAAGAATCTGGAGCAAAAGATAGCAATAGTTCGTGTGTTAAAGTAACATAAGTTATTACCTGCGCCTGAAAATATGCCATTACACTCCCCTCCTTCCTTTCAAATTTTACTCTAACAGGACCAAGTTGATTTTCTTCCCTGTATTCAGGGTTTTATTTTTGTCTTTCTGTCTTCGGATGATAGGTGTTCGTGCAGTTTCTTCTCTATCTAGTGGAATGGCAGGGAAGGACACTGTTGCGAATATGTTGGCTTCACTAATGGAGGTTGTTCGAACAACTGTTGCCTGTGAATGTGTTTATGTGCGTGCGATGGTCTTAAAAGCCCTTGTATGGATGCAAAGTCCATATGAATCTTTTGATGAATTGAAATCCATCATTGCATCCGAGCTGTCGGATCCATCGTGGTCAGCATCTCTGTTGAATGACATATTGCTCACACTCCATGCTCGTTTTAAGGTATGCAAGAAGTGAGAAAGTAAAATGGTCTATTTTGACTTTCTTGTTTCCTTTTTATGGCTGTTAGTTGAATCTGTAGTTGACGCACCCAATTTTTCGTGGTGCTCTTTGCTTTGAGTAAAATTTTCTAGGTAACTGGAAAACTAATTGTAGAATTCATTTCCTTAGTTTTCTCGATCTAGGATGAAGGCCATTTATACTTGAATGCTATGTGGGATCATTTTAGCAGTGTTTTTTCCTGTTGATCTTCAGTAGTGACTAGTCATTAACCAGAAGCCTTCAATACTATGCTGGATTGCAATTTTTTTAGTATTCGCAAAACAAATTTAATATCATATATCCTGGATCACTTATTTCAGTGATCGTGGTGTTTCTTGAATTGCTCCATATTTAATCCAGTTATTTTGCTTTAGTGATGTCATTTGGCAGTTGCAGATGATGTATACATTATCTTGTTTAGTATGGGCTGCTCTTGGACTTTAAATCTTCGGTAGAGTATCTAATCAACGCATGTTATTGTTCTCTGATGGAATAAGTTAATAAGTACATGTTGATAGATGTTGTCTATTGGGTAAGGATGCAAAAGACAGTTGATGATCAACCAGTATGAAATGAAATTGAGCTACTTTTTGACCCTAGGGGAACTTGGTTGGAGATACTGAAGCAAAAAAGTACGGACCATTATTTTGTGTTTAGGCATGGAGTACGGTTTTAGGGTGATGTTGATACATCACTCCTGACTGAGAATGCATGCACGCCCACCAACCTGCTACATGCTTAGGAGCATAAACATGTTGTTTATGCTCTGCTAGCTCTTCCTGTTATGAACTGTAATTTTACAATTTATTCTGATTTTCTTGAGGTAACTTTGGTTTGAAATATGAAATAAAATTATTTTTGAACTCAATCTCTCTTTGAACCATAATCATTGCTGGATTGGCTTTGATTGTTTCCACTTTGTATTGGACCAGATCATTATGAGGTCACTATCTAACCTATGAGCTGGATTATGTAGGATTTAAGACATTCCAGATTTTACCTTAGGCTTATTTTCCCGCATTTATGTTCACATCTGCTGTTCTTACCTCTGTATATCTGGTTTTTGGCTTATTAGGCTACCCCAGATATGGCAGTCACTCTTCTTGAAATTGCAAGAATATTTGCAACTAAAGTTCCTGGAAAGATTGACGCAGATGTCCTTCAGCTTCTCTGGAAAGTAGGTTTAGATGAACCAGTCAGATAACTCTAAATTTTTTATTAATCTATATTTTCACTTCTTTTCTAATAGCTGTGTGTTTTCTAGACTTGTTTGGTAGGAGCTGGACCTGATGGAAAGCACACAGCTTTGGAAGCTGTTACCATAGTTCTTGATTTGCCACCTCCCCAACCTGACTCAACCTTGAAACTTACCTCAATTGATAGGGTTTCTGCATCTGATCCAAAATCTGCCCTGGCATTGCAGAGATTAGTCCAAGCTGCAGTAAGTAATTTGTTTTATTATTATGATTTGCGGTAGGATGTGCTAAATTACGTATCAACCACATGCAGGTTTGGTTCCTTGGAGAAAATGCAAATTATGCCGCTTCTGAATATGCTTGGGAGTCTGCAACCCCACCAGGTACTGCATTAATGATGTTGGATGCTGACAAAATGGTTGCTGCTGCCAGCTCTCGTAATCCTACACTAGCTGCTGCTCTAACTCGACTTCAAAGGTGTGCTTTCAGTGGCAGCTGGGAGGTATATTTTCTACCTGGTCCAGTTTATCTCATTGTGCACTTAGTTTATTCGTCTTTCTTTTTACCATTTTCTACTAGATCCATAGATGTTATTTATAAGGCATATGTATGCTTCTCCGGTTATCATTTTTATGTGGTTCTTGGACTTTTTTTAAATAGATGTAGTCAACTCTACGATATATTGAAATATGAGTTAGATGGATGCACCAAAGGCAATTTATTATCTTTACGAAAACTATTGGGAATAAGACTTGCTATTGTTAGTGTAGAAGAGGTAGTAGTATTTCTATTCATGCATTCTATTTATTACTAAAGCAGGAGACTCCCTATTTACAGAGGGAGAAAGACCTATGGTTTCAATCAAAGCAAGAAAAGAATAGATAAAGATCTATGTTCTAAACATAGAACGACCGAAGTAGGAAACATAATAAAGATAAAATCATAACAGAATCTTTAACACTTGATAAATTTTGCAGTTGTGCAAATTGATCTGTGCTGGACTCGCTTCCTACAGCTGACAACTTTATCTTTATTTAGTTGACATTACTTTGACTGAAACTTTTGATGCAGCTGTATTTAACTAATTGTTCAATACTTATATAATTCTAAGTTCTTCATTTCTTCAGTTGACAGTTGTCTGTTAGTCTATATTCGACTGTCCAGTGCTAAGAAGCTTCTTTTAGTTCTTCACAAGTTCTCTTCACGACTCTCAAGTCTGTCAACTAGTTGTTCTTCCATAATGGGGAACTGACCTATTTTACATTGGCTTGGATATTTAATCAAAAATAAACTATTTAATCCTATATTGAAGACCATGTAAAAAGGAAGATAACCTTGGCACAACCACTCTATTCTTTGTTAAAGCAAAACCAATTACTTGTCAACTAGGTAAAGTGGTGACCAACAAAGTTGATGGCCATTTGCTGAGTGAGAGCGAGAAGCCTGGTCTTGTTTAATTTTTATGAACCTGACATGAGTGCTTTTGCTGATTTTCTCAATGATCTTACTTTTTGATTGTCAACATTGACAAATTCTATGATGTGTTTAGGTTTTGATTTGCAGCATTGATGAGCATCTCTGCTTTTTAAAAAAAATTAGAAAATAAAGTCAGTATTATAAAAGGAGAAAAGAAAAAAGGGTAAATTAATGAGAGGTACACCTTAACTCCCGAAGGTATAAAGTCCTTGCAGAGCTAACAATGCAAGACCCAAATGTTGTCTAAAAATTAGCAAAACGAGCCCAAAGCTCAACACAAGCATATAATCCCAAAGCATGTCTACAAGGCATGCAAAACAAGCGTTGGGTTTTCGATGGGTCCTCTGTTCCAAATTGATTTGGGTGGTCTTTCTTTTGCAAGAAATGTAAAATTTTCTGGAGGGTAATAGTTCCTGTTGTTTTTGGTCTATTTGACTATTGAGAGGATTAAGAGAATTTTTGAAGATAGTCACAAGCTGTTCAGAGCCACTGACTTAGTGAGGAGTTGGAGTTTGCCTTTGTAATTTGTTCTCGTTATCTGTTTGTACCATTCTGAGGGATTTCTCATCCATTTTTCTCTGCTTTCAGCTATAAAATTTTGCTTCTTATCATAAAAAGAAAAAGATAAAAGTCATGCAGAACAAGCCATGCAATAAGTGAAAAATAAAGTCGATCCTGACCACTAGAAGTCATCACCTAAAGTTGGTCATTCCATTCTCCTTTTGAAATCTGACTCATAATCCCCAATGCCTTTGAAGTCTAATCACTGCTTCTAAACTGCTCACCGCATTTTTATATACCTCTTTGATAACGTCCTAAACCATATGGTCCAAAAATTCCTATGTATAAAGTACTTTGAACTATCAGCTGGTTTTGAACCTTTCATAGAACGTCTTGCTGGGCTTTCGTCAGACCTAATACAATGAGAAATAGGTGGGAGATTACCACTACTGATCGTTGGGACTGGAGAATCTCTCTGAATCTGGTCAAAATTTTGATCATAACTCCCTGTGCACAATCTCCATCTGAAACCACGAAACTGCAAAGGTATTCCCAGAACGCTGATGCTCGAACACATCTGTGTCCTTTCCAGAAAGTTGTTGTTCCATCTGACACGTCTCAACTAGCTCTCACTCTGAAGATCTGTACCTTTCTTCATGCTAACCTCCTGCCAGCCATTGGCCTGTCCAGTATTTACTGAACTCCCGTTGCAGCTCATTGAATCATCCTCAACGTCCTGCCTGATTGGGTTTTCATGTTCCTTGTCGCTCAAACCATTAATTTCATGTAAAATGTTTTTTTTGTATCCTTTGCCTTGAAGATCAGAAGTAACAGTTCTTGATGTGGTGTGCAGTAATTCTGCAACTCATGCAGAAATCAAGAATGTTCTCATGCATAGGAAAGCATAAACTCAGTGTTCCTTCCTCTCCACCATTATTGGATCCAGCCTTGGCTTCTTTTAATTAATCTCCACAAGGGTTCTGATGAAATTCCCCCAAAAGCCATCCATTGTCCTCTCATAGATCTTTACCAAAGTACCTAGCACAGCGGCCATCCCATGAATCAGCCATCCTATAATAAAATGTTGGCTTTTATCTGAGTTATCTTTTGCTAGATCTTAGATATGTGGCATATAATAACAAAAGTGATTGGGTTCAACTTGATTCGTCAAATTTCCAATATCATTATTTTGATTACTGCTGACATTTCAGCATTGTATTCCCAGATTCGCATTATTGCTGCTCAAGCTCTGACTACCATCGCAATTCGATCAGGTGAACCATATCGGCTCCAGATCTATGAATTTTTGCATGCTTTGGCCCACGGTGGTGTACAGTCTCAGTTTTCTGATATGCATGCAAGCAATGGTGAAGATCAAGGAACAAGTGGTACAGGCCTTGGATCTCTAATAAGTCCAATGCTGAAAGTGCTAGATGAAATGTATCGTGCACAAGATGAACTTATAAAGTAAGCTAAGAGAATTCATTACCTAAATAGGCGTTTTATATCTTGTAGAAATTCATTTCGAACTTCTATAAGATTTCTGCACTTCAATATTCAGGGAGATGCGCAATCATGACAATGCCAAAAAAGAATGGACTGACGACGAACTAAAGAAGCTCTACGAAACTCACGAGAGATTGTTAGATTTCGTCTTGCTATTTTGTTTTGTTCCCAGAGCAAAATATCTTCCCCTAGGGCCAACAAGGTATTTACCTATTTCCAGTTCATTGTTTATTTATTGAGCTTGAGTTTTTAAATTTTACTTGAGATCAAGTTTGGTAGTACAATTGTGTAGAAATGAGTAAGATTTTGGATCAGAAATAAGGCAAATATCTAATACTTCTGCACGCTCTCAGTCACTGTATTATATGATTTTTCTTTTGTTCACCTTGAACTATCACCAATCTGTCTTAACTCACAAAATAGAACTTTGGCATAAATTCATCAGTCCACTTCACACCAAATGAATATTTTATTTGTTTATTCATCAGTCCAACTCCAAATGTAGTTTATGAAATTGAGAGTGTAAGATATCCAAAATTAAATTTAAAAAAAAGAAAACTGGTTATTGAAATATTTAAAATATAAAGAAAAACTATTTAAAGGTAATGATGGAATCACAAACATCATAGAGGAAATGCAGCTTGTACATTGTCTTTTCCCAACTTAATAATAAGTGATGGTCAAATGTCAAAAGATTATGCATGTGCAGGGCATAAAAAAAAAATCATAGGGAGTTTCTCCAAAAAGAAAAGATAAGAGAAAAAAGGGTGGAAGGAGCCCGCATTGCCCTTTATTAATGTCTGTGGATTTTCAGTTTGCATTTGTTATTGACAGAAATCTCTCATTTCACGTTTGATTTCACTATTGAAACAGTGTAAAGCTTATTGACATCTACCGTATGCGGCATAATATAAGCGCATCAACAAGCCTCAATGATCCTGCTGTGGCCACTGGGATATCTGACCTTATTTATGAAAGTAATAATGTGAGAATACCTGATATTATATATGAAAGTAGTAAACCAAAATCAGCTGAGACAGATGAAATTGATGACGACCTGGTCAATTTTTGGGCTGCTGGCCTTGGTGATGATGGTTTATTAGGAAATAATGCACCTGCCGTGAACAGGGTAAGAACCTATCACATGGTTTAGATCTTTCAGGCTAACACTATTTATTCATCTCAAAAGATTTGCTTTCTTGCTTTTAAAGAATGGGATGACACATGCTCTTTGACTAGCTCCTCTCTTGTATGCATTTTCTCTTTTATTTGCCCACTCTCCTCACTAACAGATGAAAAGGTTTTCTTCGCATTACTTTAATGAATTATTTCTTAGGAATGGTTTACTTGCTCTTTGTTCTGTGTTTAAGCCAACATTGGGATTGTTATCAATATATTCCTCTGGAAATGAATTTTGATTATATTATTTTAATCGTCACTACTTAAGTTTCATATTGTTGAATGATATGTTAATTTCCGTCTGCTCCTATTTCTGTTTCAAGTTCGAATTGAAACTTTTCTTGCTCAAGTTAATGGAAAACCCTGTAAAGGAAATTATTTTTCAAGAATCTAAGTCGCAATTCAGCTCTTTTTTTTCGGAATAAATTGAGTCGACAGGAAATAAAACATGCAAACTAATTTCTTATTTTCTATTTTCCTAATTTTTCCAGCATGCTTCCATGATGTTTACAATGCATTTGATACATACACGGTTACACCACTTATTTTCTAAATTTATTAAATGTAAGGTCAATGAATTTCTGGCTGGTGCTGGCACTGATGCCCCAGAAGTTGAGGAAGAATACATTATTTCTAGACCTTCCATGAGTTATGATGATATGTGGGCAAAGACTCTCTTAAACACAGCGGATATGGAGGTTAGATCTCGTTATCTAATGCATGGGCTTATTATTTTTAATCATTATGCAACCAAGTTCTTTTAAAATATATATTTACTCATGTAGGAGTTTGATGCAAGATCATCCGGGTCTTCTTCACCTGAATCTATAGCATCTGAGACATCCATGAATTATCCATCATTGTTTGGTTCAAAGCCCTCTTCTTATGGATCTTCACAATCCAAGGTATGCACATTTATGCATCGAATCTCTTCTGCTTATAATATGCTATATTATAAAAGGAAGGTTGAAATTGGGTAGATTAAGTTGAATGAATAAAAGGGAAGATGAAAGAAGATGGGGATAATCCCATTAACCACAACCTAAATCCCTGTAAATAAAAGGTAATAGACTATGTCAGTCTTTTATTCCTTTGATGAATAGTATTGTTTTAGATGATCAAGCATCTAAAATATTTCCTCATTATGATAGAGCAAGGCCTTCGAGATAATATAAATAACGATAATTTTATAAATAAATCCTCAAAACGAGACCACAGAGTGCTACACTCTGCCACAGAGACAATCAATGCCCACAACCGAAGTTGCTACAATATTCTTGATCTAAAGATAATCCTGAAATCTGGAAAACAATTACTTAGATAGACTTAATACCTAACCCTAACTTAAGCACTAAAAACATAAGCCCATGGGCTATTTATTTAAATGACTAAATAAAAGACTTAACATATATAATAAAAAGACTAATAGTAATAATAATACATAATATATGACAACTCGTATCACATTAGTTTTCAATTGACCTGTAAAATCTATACTCCATGTGTAGAAGCTTTGGTGTTCACTCTTGTATTTGGTGTGCAGATTTATGATTGTGTATGTTTTCCAAAGAAAAACTTAAGAATGAGAATTATGTTTTGTCCTCCAAAACCTTTTGCCTTATATCCCTTCCTTGGCACTCTGTATTATTTATTACTATAATTTAATGCCCGAGGTGGAGCTATTAGCTAGTTTGGTTTTTTCTATATATAGTAAGGACTTGTGCATTTGATCCAACTCTTAAGAAAATTAGCATTTTTATTGATTGGATGTAGTATGAAACCGGATAATGGCATTTTGAACTCTGACCTTATATGGAGTATATGTATATATGTATTGTTTGGCACGTGGAGAAGATTAACTCTTGCACGTGACTCAATGTGGTTCGCCTATCTCAATTATTTGAGATTAAAGTCTTGGTTTATTTGTGTAAAACTAGAAAGTGAAAACATTATGGAAAAATATATTTTGTATTAAAAAATTCCAAGAGTACTACAAGCTAATTGAGAAATAAACTCATTCGAGGGAACTTGGAAGATAAACAATTCTAAAAATAAAATTATTTACTTATAATTCCAACACTCCTCTCAAGATGGAGCATATATATCAGTTATGTCTAGAATGTCACAAAGTTAGTCAACTCTAACTCTATTAAGAGTTTTCGTAAAGATATTTTTTTGTTGGTCTTCAGTCCTCATATAACGTATGAAATCAGCCTTATGGATCTTCTCATGAACAAAGTGACCATCAATCTGAGGATCTTAATTATCACTGCAGCTTGGCTGATATTGAGACCTTCAAGTCAATTTTATTTAGAAACTCATGTACTCATACTATCTAGCATGTCATAACTTTATATTATGACTTTGCACTTAAACATGAGACTACTTTCTGTTCTTGCTTTGCCAAAAAATCAAATTTTTCCCAAAGAAAACACAATATCCCAAATAGAATTATTCTTTTAAACATGTCCAGTCAGCATGAGAGAAACATTCAATCTTATTGTGGCCATGGTTTTGATACACAATTCCATGTCCAGAGGCTCCTTTCAAATAACACAATATCTGCTCTACTGCCTTTTAGCGATCAACAGTTGAGGATGACATAAACTAACTCACCACACTTACAGGATAAGCAATATTAGGGCGTGTCACCCTAAGATAGCTCAACTTTCCAACCAACCATTTGTATCTCTCAGGATTATGAAATGACACATCCTCTTTTGTAAATTGCAAATTGGGAACCATCAGAGAGCTATCCGGTTTAGCTCTCAATTTTCCAGTTTCAAAAAGTAAATCAAGCATACCTTTGAGATTAGAGAATTCCCTTATACTCACCTCAACACCAAAAAACATCTTTGTTTCCCTAAATATAGTAAATTGAGTAGGAAGAAAAGTTTTTAATGATGCAATCCCTTTTGTATCACTAACTCTAGAAAAATATATTGTTTATTGAACAACTCCCAAGAGTACATATTAATGTACAAAACTATAAGCTAATTAAGGCAGAATCCCTTTAAAAAAAACTTGGAAGAGAAGCAACCATAAAACTATATTGCCAACATATAATTCCAACAGTTGCTTTATACGCATAGGTTACCAAAACAAAATTTCTTGTCAGAAACTTTATAGTTTATCCGAGGCCACTACTATGTTACTGGAGACTCCTTCAGTAAAAAAGAATCAGCTTTTTATCCAAGTAACTTGATGACTATTTTGCCATTAAGCCTGCACATTATTCCTATCCATTGTGATGAATTTATTTTCTCCCTAAAAAGTGATGACTAAAAGCCCTTACTAACACTAGCCAGGCTGCACTCTACACCCAATACAATGTGGGGATCTTTGCCTGTGCTAAGGAGTTGATAAACATTCATTATGTAGGAAAAACCAGGTGGAAGCAGATATATAGCCCCTACGAGGGTGCTGGTTCATCGGTTGATAATCTAAACCTCTACTTTTTATTTTTATTTTGAAACTCAATCTAAACCTCTAGTATTACTGTTTATATGTAGAATAAAATTAGAATGCTAAATGTCTCTCCTTCTGTAGACAAAGGAAGAGCCACCCCCGTATTCATCACCTGTTTATCAAAGAAATGAGTCATTTGTAAATCCATTAGCTGGCCCTGATTCATACAGTTCTGACGAAGGACGAGCTTCTTCAGGAAATGTACAGTTTGGTTCAGCACTTTATGACTTTACTGCTGGTGGCGATGACGAGGTGAGTTCAGTATATCATCTGGTGGTCTGTGAATCCTTTTTTGTTGCTTAAAACACTTTGGAGACAGAGGTATCATTTTCCGTTTATAGCTTGTGATAAGTTGATGAGCTTATTTTCTTTGCAGCTTAATCTTACGGCTGGAGAAGAACTCGAGATCGAATATGAAGTTGATGGGTGGTATTATGTAAGTAAATGGAATTTTGTACATTTAATTACCTACATGATTTTATTTAAGTATAATGGAATTTTGTACATTTAGTTACAATGAAACTATGAGCCTTGTGCTTATGGTTACCGAACATCTTGTTTTCTTTGGATTATATATGACTGTTTTGCAGGCGTGGTGTGTTTCTTAGTCTCTTTATCTGTGTAGCTCCAATAATATAAAGTAGGGTAAATTGGAAAAAATATTATGTAACTGTAATGATATTATGAAAATATCGTGTAACTTTTGAATTATACAAAAAATGTCTTATAACTTTGATAAAAAAGGTAAAAAAACCCTACTGCTGGCTGGTTGTATTTTAATTATTTGACATTTTTGTCAAGAATTTTATCTGACGTGATTGAGAAACTAGGAATTGCGGGATTGCTTTATCAAGTTCGAAATTATGAAATTTTCATATGATTCAAAGAATTATAGAGCATTCTCATAATTAATATCATCAAAGTTTTTGTCCTTGGACGTAACTATCACAATATTAGTGAATGACGTAAATGTATGTTCTGTATTTTTCTCGATTTTTACATCTTTCGTGCATTCATTTTAACATATATCTTGTAGTAGTTTACTAATGTGGTAGCTGTTGCAGGTGAAGAAGAAAAGAGCAGGGAGCGATGGAAAATTGGCTGGCCTGGTTCCTGAGCTCTATGTCACTCTATCTTGATGTCATGCCATTAACTAATGCCATATTACCTACATCGTTCTGCCCTCATTATTCACAAAAGAGTGCCTCTACCTGCAAAGTTCTTCAGAAAAATTTGGAGTTCCTATTTATTTATTGGGTTTAGAATTTATATCAAAGGATTCACATGCAAATAGAGTTTGATTTGGGGATGGAAAAACTTATAACCTTTGACTGGGTTTCAACTAATTTGAGATAACCCTCACAATAAAGAACAATTTCTGGGCTGGACTCTCATTAGGCTTTTAAGGATATTACAATTTAAGCCTAGGATACAGAGTAGAACTCTAACAAATTTAACACTTGGGAAATTATTGATTTTTTGAGTGCTTTCTTAATGATTTGAAAGATTTGAATGCTTGAGTTCTTGTGAAAGCTTGAGTGTTTCCCGTAACTTCTATTCATCTTGAGTCTCTGTATTTATATATATAATTTGAAAAACTTCCCGTTGGAGAGAAAGCTTTCAAATTATGCTATTTTGGTATATCAACGTTATTCACATCTTCATGCAGAAATCCTAAGCATTAATTAGTGAATGTTCATTAAATGCTCGTCTGAATCCATGTAGCTACCTTTGTAATTCATGTCATCCTAGGTTGTTGGTTGCTTCTGACTTGAGTCTGTCAGACCAGTCAGCTTTTGTGTCAAGTCCGTACATAGGTGACTTTCTCTCATTGGCTCAACTTTGAAAGTTCTCAGAGCAGTCAAACAACTCTCTTAAAGTCTACTGTCACTTCTTCAGGTGACTTAGAAAATTCTCTTTACTGCATTTAATTGGTCTCTTGGAGTTAAACTAACCTCATTAAATGTTTAGAGTATTTAATGCTCTAGGCTACTTTATCAACGAGGTTGTAGCTCCACTGTGCTGAGCTAGAACTCAGGCTAGCTGTACTTGCGCACATGTTGGTCTACTTCTCCACTGGTGGGTTTATTTATCATTTAGGCATCAGACTAGTTGATCTCCACAGGCGAGTTCACCTTTAATCTTCAAGTGGCCAGCTTCCTGTTGAACTAACCTGTTAACAAATTTCAGCCTCCTAACGAGTAAGTTGTTCTACTAATCCTTATTACATTTACAATTACAATTACCTCTCCATGGCCGTCGCTGTTGGCCATCGCATCTGTTGTTCCTCGCCCCTTCTTAATCGTCGCCTTAATCGCCGCCCAAAATGCTCTTCGCCGACCTTCGTGGCCTGTGTATTTTCTATGAGTGGACGTTATGACATACCAAAAATTTTATCATCATACTGTTATCATATCAAAATTTTTGATACCGAAAAATTTCATACAATTGTCATATAAAAATTTTGGTATACTGAAATTTAGATATCGTAAAAGTCATACCGTTGTCATACAATTTTTTTTGATATATCGAAGTTTCGGTATGACAACGGTATATCGAAAATTTTGATATTTTTGGTATACCAAATTTTTTTATATTTTCGGTATACCGTGAGTCCGTGATATACTGAAATATTTTTGATATACTAAAATATTTTTGGTATACCGAAATACATTCCATATGATATTTTTGGTATACCGTGATATACCGATATATTTTTGGTATACCAAAATTTCTATACTTAAATATACCGTTACCGTATCGAAACTTTCGATACGATACCATATCGTACCAAAAATTTCAATAAATTCAATATTTTAGAATACCGAAAATTTAGGTATACCAAGAAGGGATATTTAAAATTTTAAAGGTGAACCAATTTGTAACTATTTTAAATTGGTACAACTATTTCAAAGAATTAGTATATTACCCGAGCGATGCTCGATTTGCTTAATTTTCTTATATTAAAATAAAATAGATTTTATATGAAAAGATCTCATGTATGAAATAAGAATCATTATATATTATACTATAACCTTCATATTTTTTAGCTCTAATCTATTAATATTTTAAAAGGATTTATACATGAGTTTTACAATTCATATCCCAAAAATCTCCCAACACATCCCATAGTTTTGGAGATAAAAATAGACATAAGTAAAAAGACTAAGTTATTCTTATATAAGTATGAGATAAATTAATTTATTTTTCTAAGTTTTGTTGACTTTACTTTTAGTGTTTTAAGGTATTGACGTAGCGGAAGTTTAAACACGAAGAACGAACACCTTGATACTACGTATACTAGGCGAAGTCAAAGTTTCATTCAATAATCAAAATTCAACAACCATTTTTTAAAAATGATCCACAACCACAAATATCGAATCATCCCTGCACTGAGTACGGGGTTATCCCAGGACAAAATCCATACTAATCGCCACCCACGGAGCAGTAGGAATCAGTAACAGACGATATAGACCAGCATTAGAGGCCGTACCCTTGGACACCTGGCAAACCCGACAATGAGACACAAAGCGAGACACGTCCCATCGAAAAGTCGACCAAAAGTAAGATCGAGCGACTAACTCAATCAATCTATCTTGGCCAATATGGCCCGCACCATGTAACTCTGCAATAAGCCGCAATCGAAGACTCGTATCAGGAATGCAAAAGCGAGTTACTTTGAAGAGAAAGCTATCCACCAGTACAAAATTAGAACAATCATCAGTAGCAATACTCGATAATATACGAGCAAAGAAATGATCATCTCCATACGCCTCACCCAACAGCTCTAAACCAGGAACATAAACCCGTAAATCTGACACAATCAGTGAGCGCTGACTCAGAGCATCGGCCACTCGATTTGAAGCACCCGACCTATACTTCAAAATAAAAGTGAACTGCTGTAGAAAGGACACCCAAGATGCATGACGAGCGGATAAGCTATCTTGTGAAGCTAAGTGACATAAGATCTCATGGTCCGAGTATAAAATGAACTCTCGATGGAACAAATAATGTCGCCAATGACGAACTGCCCGGACCACCACATAAAACTTCACATCATAAGTTTTGTAGCGACTATACGGGGCCCAGAAAGTTTCTCGCTAAAAAGAGCCACATGGCGGCTCCCTTGGCTCAGAACAACCATGATGCCAGCTTTCGAGGCATCACATGAAAGCTCAAAAGGCTAGTCAAAGTTCAGCAGTAATAAAACATGTGATGAAATTAAACGCTCCTTAATGCGACGGAAAGTCGCATCCGCATTAGATATCCAAACAAACGGTTTAGACCCGATACAGTTAATCACATGGGCCATGATAGAACTGAAATGGACGATGAAACGTCGGTAAAAAGAGGCTAGACCATGGAAACTGCGTGCGTCAATCACAGTAGTAGGAGAATGCCAGTCTCGAACAGTAGTAATCTTAAAATCGTCCACCCGAATACCATCTGCTGAAATAACATACCCCAAAAATAACACTGAGTCCACACCAAAGATGCACTTATGTGGAGAGGCTCAGAATTTCTCCTCACGTAAAATAGACAATACTACCCGCAGATGATCAATATGTGCATCCAATGATCTGATGTACACCAAAATATCATCGAAATATACCACGACGCATGAGCCAATCAGTGTACGTAACGCCTGGTTCATAATGCGCATGAATGTACTGGGCGCGATTAGAGAGACCTAAAGACATCACCAGCCACTTAAACAGGCCTTCATGGGTCTTGAAGGCAGTCTTCCACTCATCACCTGGGCGAATGCGAATCTGATGGTACCAACTACGAAGATCTAACTTACTTAAAAAGGCAGCACCACACAATTGATCCAATAAGTCATCCAAACGTGGAATGGGAAAGTGATAACGCACCATAATCTTGTTGATATCCCGACTATCAAAACACATCCTCCAAGAAGCATTTTTCTTGGGAACAAGTAGAGCTGGCACAGCACAAGGACTCAAACTCTGACGCACACTCCCTCGAGACAACAACTCCTCCACCTGTAGTCTCAACTCCTCATGCTCAACCAGACTCATAATGTCGTGAGGCATGTTCGAGAGAGACGCACCCAAAACTAGATCAATATAATGATGTATGTCCCTTAATGGCAGAAAACTCGGAGGTATGTCAATAGGAAACACATCGGAAAAATCATTAATTAATTTCCGAATACGAGGGTGAACAAGAGAAACCACTAAAGGGGAATTCACACTAATCAACAATACTAAAAATGGGGCAGACGGAACCTTCGCCAACAATGCGGCCCTCAAAAGCAACAATAAATTAGACTGGTCAGACGGATTAGGAGGAACCGAATGCAGAATGATATGGGACCCCTCAAACACAAAGAAATATGTATTCATACGACCATCATGCACAACAGAACACTCAAACTTCCAAGGACGACCCAATAACAAGTGACACGCATCCATGGGCACAACATCACACCAAACATATCCTTATATTTAGTACCAAACAAAAAATTAACAAGCACACAACTATCCACAGTCACAGAATTACCCCGTTGAATCCCTGCTAAAGTATAAGTGGACGAGTGTGACTCTCTAGGCAAATTCAACTTACGCACGACATCAACAGAAATTACATTTTCACAAGAACCCGAATCCACAATAAAATGACAGATTTTTCCCCCAGTAGTACATGTAGATTCAAAAGTATGGCTGCGTTGTAAATCAGTAAGAGGGGTACCTTTCGGGGAGAGATATGATCTGGCATAGTTTCTAGTGGAGAATCATCAAAGATAGAATGAGTTTGAACGTGGGCAGTTTCCCAATCATCCATATATAAATTACTACCGCTGGCATGTGGACAAGTGACACGACGGTGACCAGCTTCCCCACAATTGAAACATCAGACGGCGGAGAAAGAGGCTTGGTCGACGGGCATTGTTGATGCAGTGGAGCAGGCCGTGGTGGACCGGGGGCACGTGGAGTCGAGGACTGTGGTGGAACAGCGTCGTTGGCGCAACCTATCGGAGGCGGGGGCTAAGGGCCTCAACACGATGATTGTGCTTTGAGGAGAATGGCCCGCTGATGTACTTCTGTGATGGTTGACGATGCGGGGAGGGTTAGTGTGTCTTAAAAATGGCCGCTGCCAACCCCCGATGTATCACGACACTAACAGCACGGTGAAATTCCTAATTTCCAGGCGAGAGAGAAACCGATAAAATTCCTCCTTTAATCATCCACTGATCAGACGCCTCGACGCAAGACGATAAACTCTTGGTACATGGAGCTCTCAAAATTGAAAGGGAGGAACTCCTGTTCGGCGTGCTTGCAGAATTTGGTCCAGGAGGTGAGTCTGGGTTTGCACAGGCATACACAAGTTTGCTTCAATTGGTGCCACCATGATGTCGTGCGGCCACGAAAATGGGCGTCGACCAACACACATGTTTATCCTCAGGAATCGATTTGAAATCCAATAGATCATCCACTAAATTGATCCAATCAAGAAATTCACATGAGTTGAGACTCTCCATGAACTCAGGAATGTCAAGTTTGAATCCATTCTCCAAACGACGGTCTTCAGCGCCCCTAAACTGCAGCGGGCAATCCAATGGTGCAAAAGGATTATCGACAAAGATTGTCTCATCCTCGTCCACATCTAAATCTTCAGCAGGCTGTTGCTGGTAATGTGGCAAACCCTGGTGATGAGGAGGAGCATGCTGAGGGCCGCATCTCACACCGCCATGTTAGTAGTAATATTGGCCCGAAGATCCTCCAATCCGGCAGTCAAAGCAGCGACTTGTCAGCCTAAGGCGGCGATCTCAGCGTCATGTCGCTCATTAGTATGGACGGCAGCATCGACAGACAGTTGGCAGCGGGGAGGCATCGTGCCTGATCTTGTGATACCAACTGACGTAGTGGAAACTTAAACACGAAGAACAAACACGTTGATACTACGTATACTAGGTAACGTCAAAATTTTATTCAATAATCAAAATTCAACAACTCTAATTGTGAGTTCAAAACTGAAATAAATAGGATAATCCAGGTTCATTCAAGGCCAACAACATAAATATGACTACATACTTAAAATAAAAGAACTAGAAAATAAATAGATCATATAGTTTACTTCTTGGGCTTGAATACTCGATCACGATTGTCCAGATAATTAAGTGATAATGTCACCACATCAGATATTTAATTTTAAAATTAGTTCTTTGAGTTTGAATGATCAATTTCTTACACATGGAATAGTAGACTAAATAATAGATTTTTTTTTTATTAAATTCTGATAATTTTTTAAGCAAATTAGATAAATATTTAAATAATAGGTTAAAATAAATTAAATATTAAAAATTGAATAAAATCTAATATTTTTTAAATAAATCAACTATATCTTCAAATAATCTAGTTAAGACAAAAATATTTAGAAATAATCTATTTAAATCTTAAAAAATAGTTTAACTAAGAAATTAACTTTAAAAATATTCAAATTTTAATTCAACATAAATAAAAATTAAAATATAATTAATTTTTAATTTATTATTTATGAATTTTAATTGACTTTTTTTATAAAAAATATGATTTTGTTGAAGATTTTTAATATTTTTTTGAAGATTTTGTTGATTTTAATATAATTTTTAAATTTTCTTTTAAATTGATTTTTAATTTAATTTCCTAAATTTATTTGATTAATTTAATGCTTTTCAGCTTTTAGTTAGGTTTAAATATTTTTATTCAAATATTTCTTAATTTAATTATTTCTGAAGATTCATTTTATTTTTTAGTTATTTACAAATTTTATTTACTTTTTCCAAATTTGTATTTTTTATTGATTTTTAAATTTTAGTATATTTTAAGTTTAATCTATACTTCAAATATTTTTTATTTTTAAATGATATTTTAATTTATATATTTTATAACTTTTTTTGGATTTTAATATTTTATAATATATTCAATTTCTTAAGATTTTTAATTAATTAATTAAATAAAAATAATTTTTTATTATGTTTTTGAAATAGAGGAAAATGTGAGAATGTGTTATATTTTGTTTTGTTTTGATGTATCAAGGAGATTATAAGAATTAATATGGTATATATTAATTTTAAATTTTATTGTAGTATTGTTGATAGACGAACTACCCCAAGATAATTATGATATTAATTAAACAAGGTTGAGAAGGTCGCCAATCTGCTCAGAAGCCACGTCATCAAACTTTGACTATAGTCAACGTGTAGAAGGTCGTCGAAGAAGAAGACGAAGGTCGCCTGGACTCCTAATGACCTAAGTCCAGTAACCAACTATGCCAGAGGGAGAGAAGCTCGATGGCGAGCTTCCCCTCTCGAAGGGAAGCTCGCCCCTATCCACGGAGACCAAACAAGAGTCCACCTCTACATTGCTCCCAAAATGACACAAGGCAATGAAGCTCGCCTAGGTCTAGAACATGGATATCAAATGTATAAATAGTGCGTAGACATGGGGTAGGACAAAGCTGTGTAAAGGTAGCATGAGTAGTGAGCAAAGACAAGTGGCAAGGACACTTGTCAACACCTAAAGCCAAGAAGGCTCACAAGGTGCCACCTCACACATGCAAACCTATAAATATGTCTCCATTGTATCTTTCTCTCTCTAAGTTTCATAATACACACATACTTTCTCTCACTAAAGCTCTCCACTTTCTCTCTCTACACTCAATCCTCAAGAACAAGATTATTAAATCTTTGTTATTGTTTGGTAGATTTAAGCATATAAACAATCATTAATTATCCATTAAAAAATTCTACCAACAATTTGGCGCTAGAAGGAGGGTGGCTCGAACCTTCGATTCTGAAAAATCAAGAGCAAAAGTGTGAGGAAAATTTGAAGATTTGCATGTGTTCTTGACCAAGGTCAAGAACACTTTGAAGATACACATACATTTCCAGTTTTAGGACAAATTTCCAGAATTTCGGACTATAAACGTAACAAAAAGGATTTTAAATGCATGCGTGTAGACGAATAAACCAAATTCTGGACAATCCGTGTGCATGCAAGGCTAGACAAAACCTGGACAAAAATTACCTTTGCTGGAAACTGACGACCTTGACGACCTTCTCTATAAAATTGAACCATGTCTAAGGAACAAACCTCAGCTACCACGAGAAGGTGGAAAGGACATGATGGGGAGACCTCGCGCTGAGCTCCCCAGAAAAACGATGCTCCGCGAGCTCCCCAGCGAGCTATTGTGGCACAAGATGAGTTGAACCCTGCCCTCAGGAACCTCGCCAACGACCCTGACGAGCTTCAGCGAACCATCGCCGCTCTTCAGAGGTTGCAACAAAGGCAGCAAGGAGACATCGCCCAGGGGTCCCGGCAAGCTCCTGCTAATGAGAATCGGGAGTTGGTGACTAGGCCAATCCAAGTCTCTTAGACTAGGGAGCAGACCAACGACCTTCAGGCTAAGCAAGAGGCGAGCTCCGCGCAAGCTCGCCAACACAGGGAACGAGCCGGTAAGGCCAAGGTGGTGGAGAGGCTGGTCTCACGAGACGGGTGAGCTTGGGACCTAGAGAAAGGGAGGATGAACGTGTGGCTGCCCCAGCTTCATCCCGGAGGGAAGAGTCGGACCTACAACCTCGTAGGTCCGCTCACGACCGTTTAAGAAGGCCAGCTACTGACAGACTAGGCCAAAATAGAGGCCGCCAGTTCCAGCCTATCACAGAAGGGCCACCCCAGAGCGAGGGACTGCGGGGACGTGCGTCCACGAGGCGCACGACCTTTGAACAGCCTCCACAGGAGGTGGCTCGCGATGACGAGTTGGCTACATTAAAGAAGGTCGTTGAACAGCTACAAATGCAAGTAGCTGCTAAGGCTGGCAGACCTGATGGCACCACTCTCCCGGTATCTCCATTGGCGCCCGCAATATTAAAAGCATCGGTTCAAAAGAAGATCTAATTCCCGGTGATGTCCACATACGAGGGCGAATCTGACCCGAAGGTCCATCTGGCCAAGTATGCGGACTACATGATTTTAGTGGGTGCCACCGATACAACTCAATGCCAGAACTTCCCGCTGACCCTCGGGGACCGAGCTCATCTCTGGTTCTCATCTCTCGCCCCGGGGTCAATTCAATCCTTCGGCCAACTCACGCGGGAGTTCTTGGCCCATTTTTTGGATTCGACTCTTACTTGACCCAGAAGCACTGGCTCGCCAACATCCATCAAGGCAAGAACGAGACTGACCAGCAGTACTTGGAAAGGTTCGACAAGATACTGCTGGAAGGTGAGCCGGTAAGTGAGGACACCAAGATTGTTGCGGTAATGGCCAGACTCAAGATGGGCACCGAACTCTGGAAAGAGATGCATCTTACATGCCAGAACACCTACACCTAGTTCAGATACAAAGCTGGGGTTTACGTGGCCATGCAAGAGGCCTTGATGAAGGAGGTCGGTGCTTCCGACGAGAAGAAGCCACATGGGAAGAAGTCCGGGGGCACTTACAAAGCTCACCGGAACTTGAAAGCATTTGGTGATGGAGATGAGTTCAAGGAAAAACTCAACCAAGTACTTACTGTCTCCGTCGACCACGTCTTCGCTGCGGTCAAAGATAAGGCGATGTTGAACGAACCTCGGAGAATCTGTCAAGACCGCACAAAGCTGAACCCCAACAAATTCTATGCCTACCACCAGTCGATCGGCCACTTCACCAGCGAGTGCCGATACCTCCTCAAGCAATTGTGGAAGTTCTACGAGGATGGAAAGCTGGCCGAGTTCGTTAAGAAGGCACCGGCCAAGAGAACCAGGATTGAGAGGAGGGAGGTGTCGGATGATGAAGAAGAGGACGAGGACCGACGTGGTCCTCAACACAGACGTAGGGCACCTCCCCAACCTCGACAAGACCAAGAACCAACCCGAGAACTCCTGGTTCTCGAAGAAGTGATTGGAGCTACCGGAGGTCTCCAAGATGGGATCCTCTATCTCCAAAAGATAAAGGAAGGCCGAAGTCCGGGCCATAAACCAGGTTTAAGAAGGCAGCTCCAGTTCCAAGCCCGCCGCTCAACCCGCAGTCGAGCTGACATTCTCTTCGGTGAACTTGGAAGGGATTCTAACTCCCCACAATGACTCATTGGTGATCAGCGCCAACATTATGAACTTCCGTGTTCACAGGCTACTTGTGGATACCGGCACATTCACCAACATACTCTTCAAATCCACCTTAGACGCCTTAGGTGACTTTGAGTCATATATTGAACCTAGTAGTGCTAGGATAGTAGGGTTCGGAGAAGCTGTAACAGTCCCCGTAGGCCAGATTAGATTGAGCGTCCAACTTGTATCGGTCGAGGACCCTGAGAGGAAACTGACTAGGTTAGTAGATTTTCTTATTGTCGACCAGCAGTCTACCTACAACGGGTTCCTTGGCCGCCCCTTTATAAATGAATTCAAAGCGGCATGTTCGACCTACTATTATTGTCTTAAATTCCCAACACCAAAGGGTGCCGGAACCATTAAAGGCGACCAGAAAAAGGCTCGTGAATGCTTGCTCCAAATCAAAGATGGCCAAATAAAGAAATCTGTAACACAGGTTCACATTCTTGAAAAAGATGTACAGATTCCGGCAGACGAGCCCAACATCCTAGACATCATCTCAACAGAAACCGAGTTGATGGAGGTAGGCGACCTACCAGAATCGATGGTTGAAATTGACCATGTACCAGAACCTGCGCAAGATGCACAACCGACACCCATGGAAGGAGTAGAGGAAGCCCAAACTGGCCAAGTGCAGGAACCTATGCCCATGGAAGTGGTCAATGACGTTCAAGACGGAGAACTTGCGGGAAACCAAGAACCAGTGCCAATGGAGGTTGATCAAGGTCCTCAAGTTGTAGAACTATCCCAGGTTGAAGGGCCATCCAATCCAACCTTCAAGGAAGCGGGAAGAGTTGAGGAACCTGCCAAAGTTGGAGAAGATGGTGTAGACCTTGAACCACGAATAGGCCATGAACCGACAATAAGGGAGAACCTGGAGGAGTTCCTGAAGGATCCGAGGTGAAAAACCCAGAAAAGGAAGGCTACTCCCATGGAGGAATTGATGGCAATCCCGGTGGACCCGGAAAGGGACTTGGAACTTTTTATAGGTTCCGAGTTGCCAGAACCGTATTGGTCAAAGATGGAGGAGTTCCTCATGTCCAACTTAGACGTATTTGCCTGGTCCCACGAAGACATGACGAAAATCCCACTGGAGCACGCATGTCACCGACTTAACATAGATCCGATGAGGAGGCCAGTCCGCCAAAAATGAAGGAAATATGGACCAGACAAATACGAAGCTTTAACCACGGAGGTCAAGAAATTATTGGACAACAAGTTGATCAAGGAAGCCTTGTGCCTACAGTGGGTGGCAAACCCTGTCTTAGTGAAGAAGCCCAACAGAACGTGGAGGTTCACGGACCTAAACAAGGCGTGCCCGAAAGATAACTTCCCACTGCCCCACATTGACCAACTTGTAGATAGCACTGCTGGCCACGAAGTGATGACGTTTATGGATGCCTTTGCAGGCTATCACTAGATAGCAATGCACCCAGATGACCAGGAACATACGGCGTTCTACACCAACAAAAACATGTACTGCTGGGAGAGGATGCCGTTCGGACTTATCAACGCTGGAGCTACCTACCAAAGATTGGTGAACAAGATGTTTGACCAACACATTGGACACACGATGGAAGTGTACGTGGACGACATAGTTGTTAAAAATTTGCGAAAGGAAGATCACCTCGACCTCCTAAAACAAACTTTCGACATACTACACCAGTACAACATGAAGTTAAACCCAAAGAAGAACAACTTCGGCGTACATTCAGGGAAGTTCCTGGGACATTTGGTGAGCCAACGAGGAATAGAAGTCAATCTGACACAGGTCAAATGCATCATCGAAATAAGTGCGCCAGATTCAGTGCAAAAGGTTCAAAGGCTGACCCGATGTTTGGCAGCTTTGAACCAGTTCATCTCCAGATCCGGAGACCGGAGTCGTCCCTTCTTCGAAGCAATAAAGGCTAACAGACTAAGGCACAAAGACGATTTCCGGTGGACGAGTGAATATCAGAGGACCTTTGAAGATATCAAAACATACCTGATAAATACTCAAATACAAAGCCGGTACCTGGTGAGAAGCTGTACCTGTACATAGCTGCGTCGGAGGTGGCCATTTGCTCCGTCCTGGTTTGAGAAAAAGGCAAAATGCACCTACCAGTGTACTATGTAAGTCAAGTCTTACATGAAGCTGAGTTGCGGTACACCCCAACGGAGAAGCTAGCCTATATACTGGTGATGAGTGTTAGAAAATTGCGTCCCTACTTCTTCGACCATCCAGTAGAGGTGTTGACAATATTCCCACTACGATAAATACTGCACCGGCCAGACGCTGCAGGACGCTTGTTGAAATGGTCACTAGAAGTTAGCCAGTACGGTATAACCTACGCACCGAACAACGATCAAGGGATAAAAGCACTCGCCAATTTCATCATCGAGCTAACTTTCCCGCAAGATCCGATGAGGGGGTGTATAGCACCATGGTACCTCTACGTCGACGGATCATCAACTAGGACAGTAGCAGGAGCCGGTGTAGTGCTGACAAGCCCAGACAGACAATTCTTCACCTCCGCAATTCAGTTCGACTTTAGAGCAACCAACAACGAGGTAGAGTACGAAGCGCTGATAGCCGAACTTAGGTTATCATTAGCTGTGGGGGCAACCATCTTCAAATTTTTGGAGATTCCCAGCTAATAATATCCCAAGTCCGGGGAGAGTATGAAGCAAAAGACCAGCAGATGATGGTATATCAGAAGATAGTTGCGCATCTGATCTCGATGTTCAAGCAGGTTGATATCAACCAGATTCCAAGATTGGAAAACACACAAGCCGATGCACTAACTCAACTAGCTACCAGTAATGGCAAAGCAGACGTGATGGAAGCGTAGTCACCAAGATGAAGAACCCATCAACGTCTGATTACAACGTAAACCAGACTTCTAGTGGGGGGGCAGGAAGATGGTGAAGATTGGCGCACTCCGATCCAAAAATATTTAAAGGACGGGACGGTCCCGGGAGATGCGTGGGAAGCTAGTCGGCTAGTGAAGCAAGCAACCAGATATACGCTGATAGATGACCAACTCTTCAAACGTGGATTCTCTATGCCCCTACTTAAATGCTTATCTAAAAAGCAAGGGTTCGAGGTGTTAGAAGAAATTCACGAAGGAATTTGCGGAAGTCATGCTGGGGGGCAAGCTTTGGCATACAAAACAATCAGACAAGGGTACTACTGGCCTACCCTTAGGAGAGATGCCATTAGCTTCGCTCGAAGGTGCTGAAGATGTCAACTTTTCGCACCTAATATCCATTCCCCAGCTACTCCACTCAAATCGGTCTTCAGCCCATAGCCTTCTGCAAAATGGGGTATTGACTTGATCTACCCATTTCCACCTGGCAGGGGCTGTGTAAAGTTCGCTGTAGTAGCAGTGGATTATTACACTAAGTGGGCTGAAACCGAAGTGCTTACGACGGTAACACAAGAAAGAATGATCGGCTTTATATGAAAAAATTTGATATGTCGATTCAGACTTCCGCAGTCAATCGTGACAGACAACAGCAGGCAGTTCGACGGTCAGAAGTTGAGGGAATTTGCAGTTCATGGAAATTAGGAAACACTACTCAACTCCGTACCATCCGCAGTCGAACGGTCAAGTAGAAGTAGTGAACAAAATATTAAAGCATGTGCTGAAGATCCGCCTCGAAGATAAGAAAGAAATTGTGCAGACGAACTTCTGGAGGTTCTATGGTCGTATAGAACTTCATACCGAGCAAGTACTGGGGCAATACCGTTTGCCTTGGCCTTTAGAACAGAAGCAGTAGTACCGGTGGGAGTCCAGAACAAGACTTGGAAGGTGGGTAGGATATGATGAGAAGGAGAACGATGAAGCTTTGGCAATAGAGAAAGACTTGCTCGAGGAAACTAGGGCTTCGTCAGAGATGAAGAATGCCACCTACAAGCGGAGAGCAGAAAAGTACTACAATTCCCAAGTTCGATATCGAAAGTTCAAAATAGGGGATTTGGTGCTAAGAAAAAAGCTAACGACCCTGCCAGGTGTATTCAGGCCAAACTAGGAAGGACCATTCTGAGTTACCGCAGCCTGGGCAAACGGTACATACGACCTCGAAGATGCAGAAGGGAATGCCTCGTCATATACGTGGAGTGCAGCACAGCTAAAGAAATTCTATCAGTAGCAACGGAAGGGTTGAAGTATGAAAAGAAGTCCATCAAGCCGTGAATGCTTTGAAGAAAGCTTATATGCCCTTTAGGGAAGAAGCTGCTACATTTTCTTGAGGAATCTGTCCAAGATCATGTGTGTGCCACCAAATCAGACTTCCGAAGCCAAGATGATAGATTCATTGTACAAACGTGTGCCCACACTGGTTCAAAGTGTTAAAAGAAAACAGAGTATACCTAGTTGTTGGCAGTAGAGGAAGGTGAACCACAACTTGTAATAGACTAGTCGAAGGTTCGCATCAGAAGTGTTGATAGCAACCTATGTAAATTACATTATTATATGAAATCAAAATTTTCCAAAAATATCAACTGTTCGAAGCTTCGTAATACACAAGGACCAAAGTCCCAAATGTTAAAATCTAAAAAGCTCAAGGCAAAGGCCAAAGTGCCCAAAGGTTAGCAAAGGTGTCCTTCTTAAAGGATCACTAAGCACCTACTGCCCTAAGTTAGAAAAATTCACGAAAAAGACGGTTAAAACATCTAAGGCAAGGTTCGTGAAACCCAATCGCCCAAAGTGAATTAAATAAAGTACAACTCGCTACCCTAAGCGGTGTAAGACGAGCGATTCACGGCCCAAAGTGGTATAAGACGAAGAATATGTACTAATTAAATAATGGTACGATTCGTAGTCCAAAACGACATAATACGAACAATTCACTTCTCAAAGGCAGAATAAGACGAACAAATAAGTACCAAAAATATGAAGAACGAGCTAATTAAATATATAATGTGTATAAAATTTAAATGAACAAGTTGAAGCGAAAGATCAGATTACATTAAAAAATACTTGAAAATTTTTCAAGTAAAATGATACTTGAAAAATCCTAAAGTATAGAAAGTTGTGCTAGTCACAAAGGTCGACTAGCTGACCATCTTTAAAACTACAAAAAAGAGCTCCTTCTGGGCGAGCTATACACAACCCGACGAGCTACTCATACTTGAAAAAAAAGCAAGCAAATCTAAGCTAAGAGTTGGGAGCTGCGGGGGCATCAGAAGCTGGAGTAGCGGCGACATCGGCAGGAACCTCAGGAATGGCGACTTCTGGGACAACTTCGCTACCTACAGCTTGGCTGGCCGGGGGAGAAAGTTGGGGCGACGTAGTAATGTTGCCCATAAGCTCGCTTGTATTGAGAATCGCATCCCCACAAGCCTCTTGAAGTTGCTCCATGGTAGGGGGAGTTCACTCTTCTTCCTCGGCGACCTCCTCCTCCGCGACGTTCAATTCTAGGACAGACACAGTGTTGGTGATTTTGAAATGTGCCGGAGCGAAGTCGAGAGGAATCCCAAGCTGAGGAAGGTCGCCAATGTCCAACTCAGTCTCATCCGGAAAGGTGGCCTTGTCCAAACAATCCTTAAAGTCACCCACCACGGCCGCCACCTCGTCATCCTTATGAGCTCGCGCCCACCAGATGGTCCTCAAAACCTCGGCATAAGATTGGATAAATCCTTTGTCAGAGGCCTCGACTTTCACAGCATCCAAGCTCGCCGAGGAGGAGGCGTCATTGCGTAACTCTGCGACCTCATTTATCTTGGCTGAGAGTTCATCCCTCAGCTTCAAGCACTCCTCGTCGGCACTCTTGACCAAACCTCACTGTAGCTCCAACTCCCTCTTAGTCAATGTATGCTCGCCAACCTCGCGCCCAAACTTCTCAGCAAACTCTTCTTCCTTGGCGCGGATTTGGGCATCCACGTTCCTCTGGATGGAAGCGAGTTTACGTTGGAGTTCACCGAGCTGTTCAAGGGCGCTTTGCTCAGACGCCAAGAACGCGGCCGCTTTCTCCTCGACGAGCTCCGCCGACCTCTTGGCCTTATCAACAAATTTCGCCATCTTGATAAAGCTTGCATTTTTCTCTTGGCGAACTTGCTCTTGTTGAGTCGCCTGGTCAATCACCTTTTGGTTGGCGAGTAACAACCTACTTGCATAGTGCATTGAGAGCCAGACATTTTCGATCAAGCTCTGCCTTTCCAAGCTCGCCAACTGGGGGTTTGACCAATACCTCGGTACCTCGCTCACAGTATTTCGAGCAAGGCCTGCAGGAAGGTTGCGCATGGAGGTGAGAGAGCGAGATCGCTCGTAAGAGTGAAGAGCTTCGTGCCTATGAGGAAAGGCAATGGAAGCGTAACTGCGAAATCAAAACACTTAAAGTTAATAAGAGATAAAACATAAAAAACAACAAAGAATGAAACCAGGTTGGCGAGCTACTTACTGAACTCGCTCAGGATTCCAGCCTAAGATTGTGTCATCCACCGTTTGTACTCCAAAAGGAGATGGGGAAGGTGGCGACCTTTGAATAGGTACGAATGGCAGTGGAGTAGTTGAGTGGGCAGATCCATCCTGTGCTGACCTTGTATCAGCTCGATCAGCCTGTTCAGATTCCTCCTCATCACGAAGAAGAGTCCGAGTTTTTTTGCGAGCTTGTGCATCGCCCTCGCCAACTCGGGACCCATCACCACGGTGAAGGCCTCTCTTCGACTGATGGGAAGCTCGCTCAGGCGTTGACCCGGTTCGCCCGCCTCCCCTATTGGTCCGGGCGACCTGAGGAATCTTGGCCGAGCTTTTGGTGGCAGCCTTCTGAGTCCCGGAACCACCAGCGTCCCCCTTTTTTTAGGCGAGCTCTACCTTTTTACTCGCCTCTAGTGCGAGAGTTGATGGCATAGCCAATCCGTTGGGGCGTGGAGGACCCATAGCGTGGCGGCGAGCTAGTGTGTGATAGGCTTCGGGAATCTCGATTGTTGGGAACACAACCCAGTCACCACCTACAAAAATTGAAAAAATAGGGTTAGCATCTCAGCGAGCTACCCGTCTAATTGGCGAGTCAGTAAGTTGTAAACCTGGGAGCTCAGGACCTTGAACAGTGAGATGATGCGGCAAGGTATGGAGCCCAGCCAATCTAAGGCAATGATGTTGGCAAAGGTGGGCGACGTCCTGATCCTCTTTGCTCCTCAGGTAACAAATAGCCCGTACCAAGTGGAATTCAATCGACAATTCAGGTTTACCACGGCTGGACTTGTGATGTTTCAAACCTGCAGGAAAATGGAAATTAGATTAGTAAATCTAATTCAACCCACACACACCGAAAGAGGCGACCTACTGCTGGCTTCTCCATATTCTCCAGGACAAAATATTCGTCCTCCTCGTCCAGAATAATTGGTAGAAGCTCGCCAATCTCCCCCCATAAAGACGAAATGCTCCTTCCAATCATGGACCTTGTTGGGAAGGATCCCCAAAAACTTCTCACCCGGGCGAGCTTTGAGGTAATAATAACCTTTGCCGTCCTTTGCCTGCCGGGTTACGGTGAATAGTTCATTAATCTCTGTTGTAGTCAGTCGGTTTTCATACCCCTCCAATCCAAAGATCGACAACGTCGCCAGCAAGTTGCTCCAAGCATTCGGAGTGAGCTGAGTAATGGCGAGGTTGTTATCCATAAGAAATTGGTTGATGATTGGGTGCACGGGCAATGTAAGCCCGACCTCGAGGGTATGAACGTTGATAGCAGTTAGCCCAGCCGGAGGCGCATCAGCTCGCCCTTTCTTCTGTGTTGCATACAAGAAGATATCGAGTGGGATTCGATATTTTTCGCGAAGCTGTGAAAGTTGGTACTCATTAATAACGCTTTCGACCTCGCACGCCTTATAGCTGGACTTATTCTTTGCATCCCGGAAAGTTCGCCCGGGGAGAGGGAAACTCGCCACGTGCTCAGCGATGTACTCTTCCCAATCAAACGCATGCACCACATCATCAGAGACTTGATGCTCTGGAAGTTGGGGAAAGGGAAACCCAATGGTTTGCAACCAGTCAGTGGTGACTTCCTCGAGGTTGCCCTCCGGCTCGCCCACCTCGGCGACCTCCTCATCCTCTTCGGCGACCTCCTCGTTACCACTGGCAACCCTCTCTTCAAGGACGACCTCCTCTTCTTCCTCCCAAACCTCGCGATAAACGGAACTGGAGGCCCTCCCTTCGGGATCAGAGCGAACCTCGTCGAGAAGCTCGCCAGAGTTCGGGCGAGCTACTGAACCAGCCTCCGACCCGGACTCAATTAAAATTGGGGTCATTTGAGGAATAGGGCCACTATCGGTCATGGATCGTTTCTCGGGGTTACGATTGGAAAGGGTTTTGCTCAATGACTGGGTCGACATGGTTAAGGCGAGGTCTTAAAATATTCTAAATCCTTAAAAGAGCCCAGTTGCCGGAGTTGCGGAATGAAGACGATCGGGAAAATTAAAAAGTCACCGGAAACGTTCAAAGTCTCCAGAAACTCAAAGGAATAGAAAAGGGAACTAAAGGAATCTGCAATGAAATGAAAAGAAAGAAGAAGAAATCAATGTTCTACCTTGAAGAGTTCTCAAAAAGTCGTCGGATGCCAAGGGAATTATTCGCCGGAAAATTGCTCTGAAATCGAAAACGTGAAAGTGTAAAATGAGAAAGGTTTCTTATATTTATAGACATTGGGCGAGTTATAATATCCAAACAGTACTGGGACTATTGTGCAAAGAATTCGAAAATGTTGTCATGATGGGCGCGGGAACTGAGGCATAAAAAGGCGTGCACGATGCCTTGATTCTCGCATCACGTCAGCTCACCAACTGTCATGCTGAAGCTCGCCCACAAGCTCGGCACCTAACCAAGACGTAGTTCGCCTACACTAGAGTTCTCGTTCATGAAAAATAAATCAGCTCACCCACACATTAGGCGAACTACCCCAAGATAATTATGAGATTAATTAAACAAGGTTGAGAAGGTCGTCATCTGCCCAGAAGCCACATCATCAAACTTTGACTATAGTCAACGTGTAGAAGGTCGTCGAAGAAGAAGAGGAAGGTCGCCCAGACTCCTAATGACCTAAGTCCAGTAACCAACTATGCCCGAGGGAGCTCTCGAAGGGAAGCTCGCCCCTATCCATGGAGACCAAACAAGAGTCCATCTCTACATTGCTCCCAAAATGACACAAGGCAATGAAGCTCGCCTGGAAGCTCACCTAGGTCTAAAACATGGATATCAAATGTATAAATAGTGCGTAGACATGGGGTAGGACAAAGCTGTGTAAAGGTAGCATGAGTAGTGAGCAAAGACAAGTGTCTAGGACACTGGTCAACACCTAAAGCCAAGAAGGCTCACAAGATGCCACCTCACACATGCAAACCTATAAATATGTCTCCATTGTATCTTTCTCTCTCTAAGTTTCATAATACACACATACTTTCTCTCACTAAAACTCTCCACTTTCTCTCTCTACACTGAATCCTCAAGAACAAGATTTTTAAATCTTTTTTATTGTTTGGTAGATTTAAGCATATAAACAATCATTAATTATCCATTAACAAATTCTACCAACAAGTATATTTAACACATAGGGTATATATAGAGAATTTTAGGGCATGAATAATGATATTCATATATAATTAGTGTGATAATTGCTTGAGTATCATGTGCTTCATTTATTTAACTTTATCAATTTTTTTACATTATTTACATTAATTAAATTGATTAATTGTGCTTAGTTATCGAAAAAATATTTGTTACTTATTCATTATAAAATTATAAAAAATTGTGAAATAAATACATAAAGCTTATTTAAAATTCTTTGAAAAATAAATCACAAATAACATAAAAAGTTTACTGAAAAAATTATTTTGTCCATTTAATTTAATTTGAGGCTCATTTAAATAAACTCAAAGTCACAATAATGGAGTCAAATCTCATTTGGTAAAATTAAAGAAGCCCATACAGGTTTAAAAGCAGAAATGAATTGGCAAGACAATGGTTATCTCACGTGAACAACACATAAAATTGAAGTATTAGGATATCCCCAAATTGTGTAGTTCACCCCCTCCATTTTTTATTTTTAAAATAAAATTTAAAAGACAATAATACCCTTTAATTATATTTACTAATTTTTTTATAGATCACTTCACTCCCATTTTCTTGTACAAATTTTGGGTTCCTTAATTCGCCAGAGTTCGAACCCTCCACCTTTGGCCGCTGCTCGTAACCACCACCATGAGCACGCCTCAAATTCGTCGTCCAATATCGAAGCCTTCACACTCGTTGTTGAAGCAACGTCAATCACCGTCTTTTCCTGTTCTCATTTGCCGTTGATTAAAGTCGAAGAAGTCATGTATGCTTGAAATTTAAGAAACCCACTTTTGTTGCCGGAAATACACCACTATTCACCATGGAAGAAAGAGTTTATTTTCGCCCGATGAACCATATTTTCGTATATTTTGTTCAGACCTGGTTGGTGGAACAAATATAGTTTATTCTTAAAAAAAATGAACAAACAGAGTTTGTTCGAAAAGAAAGGATGAACAAATACAGTTTGTTCGAAAAAAAAGAATGAACACACATAATTTGTTCGAAAAAAATTAATGAACAAATAAAAAATGAACAAATCAATTTTGTTCGAAATTTTTGAGGTGAACATACAAATAAAATAGGAGGGCTTAGTTAGGAAAAATTAAAGGTGGTGAACTAAAATTTTTTATGGTGAAGTAAAAAGGTGGTGAACTACTTAAACAATGGGGATACCCACATCCAAAATTGAAATTATATAATTGCTATTAGCCCCACGCATTTTTTTTTAACCAAAGATCAATGAGGAGGTTTCTCTTTTGTTACAGAAAGTGTATTGAAAAAAGTAAAAATATTCGCACATAGTTTTATGAATAATAATAGAAAATTTTAAGTTTATTTTTAAAATTATATATCAACTAATGGTCGACGCCATGTCCGGAAATCTTTATTTAAAATAGTCGAGATTGTTGAAGTAATACTATAATAATTGTGCCTTAATCAATAGTACTTGATAGAAGGGTAATTTAGTCTTTTGTTCTTTAGACTTGTAACCCTAGTTTGTAACCTATAAATATAGAAACACTCATAAAGTATATTGAATATAACTCTCCTGGCTTGGTACGCCCCCAGACGTAGTCTTTCAGACGAACTGGGTCAACAATCTTCTGCGTCTTTTCCTTTTCACTTCCAAATATTCTTAAACACGTTATCAGCACGAATCTCTACGAAGCAATAGGATTTACGAGAGGATTGCTCAAGCAGTCTCTGGAACGAATCAGAATCATGATCAATTTAATTATTTGCTGAAACCGTAAGTTCTCTTTTTAATATTAACGAAAAATATTAATTCATGCTTAGGTATCCTGCGGATCATATATTGTAATTAATTGATTATATGTGTATTATGTCTTTTGATTCATACCCAATATAACTACGCTGTTGATGTACATATCTGGTTTTTATGAATCATATGCCTCATTCTGTATATTTTTCGTATGTATGTGTTTGTATATGACTGTATAATAAAATTCGATTCCAGAATCCCCAAATCCAGAATCCCCAAATTCAAAAAAAAAAAAAAAAATTCTGGAAACAAAATTTAGATGTATTGTTTGAATTTCTGGAAAATTTTTTTACGAAACCAAACCCAGTTTTCCGAAAATCGTTTTCCAGCAACTCAAAATCGTTTTACGAAACTCCCAGTTTCCAAACCCAATTTTCTGAAAATCAATATTAGTTTTATCAGTTTTATCTGAAAACCAATATCAGTGTTCTGAAAACAAATTTTCCTTGTGTTCGATTTTCTGAAAACAAATTTTCCTTGTGTTCGATTTTCTGAAAACCAATTTTTTTTTTCCGAAAACCCCCTGTTCTGAAAATTTTCGAACCATACTTTCTGGGAATCAAACCCCCTGTTTTCGAAAATCAGAAACTGAGAAATTAGTTTCCTGTGAAACCCCAAATCTGAAACACTGCGTTTCATTTTTTTTTCAAAATTGGTTACTCTGTTTTCTAAAAAAAAAAAAAAAAAAAATCAACCAAATAAAAAAAAATCTGAAACTGAAATCATATCACATTGGTTACTGAAATCGATACCTACCCACAACGATCAAATTTTTTTTTCTCGAAAACCTCTTTCTTCTGAAACTGGATCAAACTTTTCGAAAACCTTCAAAATTGAAACCTACCAACTGCGGTGCGATGGCCCAAGCAATGGCCTCGACCGACGGCCAAGTTCGCCAGCAACGCGCAACGACGCGCGACCGCGAACGGCGACTGAGCGCGAAATGTGACAGCGACTCTGCGCCGGCAGTTGCGATGAGCGGCGGCGGCTGAACGCCTTCAACGGCGACTAAGCGCCTGCGGCGTCGAATGGCCATGAAATTCCGTCCAGCAACTATGCTCGAACCACGATGCGCGCTGCAACGACCGACGCGATTCGCACGCTGAATCAGTCAAGCAGCGTAACGCGCGCGAGTAATCCGACGATTGACACCTCCCTATCTTCTGAAACTGGAATCGCGAGAAATCCGCCCAAAATCCTGTTTTCTCTTCACCCGTAATGTTGAAAATATTTTCTGGAAATTGAAAACCCTTACCGACAGAATATTGGTTCATGAAACAAGCATCCATTTCAATAGTTGTATTATATGGGCCTTATGTCCCAATTAATAATTGGGCCTATTTTTTTTAAGAAAAAGTGTTTTGTTAATTGGGCCTATTATTTACACATGGATTTTTTTTAATGTGATTATTAATTATATAATACTATTAATTTTTTTTGTAAATTATTTGTTTATATCTTATATGTTCATGATAAATAATATTCATGAATAATAATAATAATAATAATAATAATAATAATAATAATAATAATAA
>JAPKLY010000558.1:88077-108097 GCA_026898435.1 Prunella vulgaris
TAATAATAATAATAATAATAATAATAATAATAATAATAATAATAATATGTAATAAATAAATGTGATAAAGTATTTTCACAAAGCATCGAAAAAAAAAATATGTGACCCATGGTCTCACAATCTAACTCAAAACTATTATATTTGAAATAAAAAGTAATTTATTACAATATATTGCTATGCTTACAGTATTAATATGTCCATTCATTGTTTGTTCAAACAGATGACTGAACCAACTCGACCTGAATTTGAAATATTGGACTCAGAAGGACTTGAGTACCACCGTTGGGTTTCCGATGTGGAAACGACCTTCTTAGGGAAGGACTACCTTTCCACTATCGAACCATCTGATGACCCAGATGACGAAGAGCCGTCTGACAAGGTTAAAGCCACTGCCCTTATGTTTCTGAGGTGACATATTGACCCTAGCCTCCGCTGGGAGTACCTTCAATTGAAAACTCCCAAAGAACTGTGGGATGCTCTCAAAGGACGTTTTGGAAACATTCATGATACTTTGCTTCCAGAACTGACAGTCCAGTGGAATGAAATCCGCTTACTTGACTATAAGAGAGTAAATGATTTCAATAAGGATATGTTGCGCCTTAAAGCACGCCTTACTTTCTGTGGAAAGCAAATCACAGAAGATGAAATGATTCAAAAGACTCTCTCCACCTTCCCTACTTCAGCACTCATACTAGCAAATCAGTATAGACTTGAATTTGATAACAGGAGAATTACCACATTTAACAAGCTGATTAATATGTTGCAAGTAGCTGAGAGACATGACCAGGTTCTTCTGAACAATAATGTTTGGCCTGCCGGGACAAAGAAAATTCCTGAGGCTAACCTTGCTCAAAAGAATCATGGAAAGAATCCCAAAGGAAAGGGGGTTGTGCGTGCTCATCCCTATCAACGTGGTAGAGGTCGTGGTGGCTATGGCAGAGGCCGTGGCCGGGGTCGTGGTAACCCTCCCACTCAAGGGCATCAAGGTGGTACTGGAACCACTGGCAGCTCTGCTGGTCGTGGCACAAAGGGGAAAAATGCATCTCAACGCCCTCATAACAAAAAGGACCGAGTTGGTAACGAACCTTGTTATAGGTGTGGAGATACTGGACATTGGTACAATAACTGTAAAGCAAGCAACAAGGTAGCAGCCAACTACAAGAGGTATCGGAAATCTAAAGAACAAGAGACCCACTACATGGAAGGCGAAGACCATCCAGCTGATGTTAACCTCACAATCGCGGATTTTGATGGCAACAAAAATCTTGCTGAATCACTGAACACTCCTGATTTCGAGTGATTTATATGATTATTTTTTTCTTAGAACATTGTTATGGCATGTTGCCTTATTTTATTTTGGAAAATTTTCATTAGTCTTGAAGTTACTTTGACTATGATTTGTTTTTGAGTTGGATTTTGTTATGAGATTTTATCTCATTTATCGTTGGTTTTATATATTTAGACTTACTTGCATTACATGCTTGATAACATAATATTATTACAATGTAAAGTAATATACAATACATAAAATAAAATACAAAGTGAAAAGCAATTCATTTTATTCCAACGTAATTAATAATATTATAATATTGGCTTGTAGGAATGTCTCGTGGACAAATAGAATGCTTAGCTGATAGTGGGACCACTCACACAATATTAAGGAATAGACAATTGTTTATTGAGCTTATTCCTTACAATACCTCTGTTACTACGATGATTGGATCATCTCAATTAGTAAAAGGGCGAGGCACTGCTCAGTTCTTGATGCCAAATGGCACACTTATTAAAGTTAAAGATGCTCTATATGCACCAAGAGCCAATCGAACTTTATTAAGCTTTAAAGATATCCGTGCCAATGGTTATCACCTAGAAACTCACAGTGAGAATGGAATTGAATATATATATATATTACCTCTAATGAATGTGGAAGAAAACACATATTAGAAAAATTAGTGAGCAAATCCAGCGGATTATACCTCACTACTATTAGAATTATTGAATCGTACGCTGTCACAAATGACGAACTATCTGACAGTGCTATATACAGGCTTTGGCATGATCGTCTTGGACACCCAGGTCGTGACATGATGATCCGTATTTTAAAAAATTCACACGGACATCCTTTCTTTAGAATAAAAAATAAATTGGGACATAACTCCGATGTAAAGTATGATGTCGGTCATGTTGTTGCCCTATCACAACATTTGCCATCTGATGTACCAGATGCAGCTTCAACATCCCAATCTGCCAAATTCCAAATTTCAAAGGCACATCAATCATTTTGCAAAGCCTGTTCTTTAGCAAAAGTAACATCGAGACCATCTTATGCTAAAGACACGAAATAAAATATTCCATTCTTACAAAGAATACAAGGTGACATTTGTGGACCAATTCATCCAGAATGCGGACCATTCAAGTATTTTATGGTTCTGGTTGATGCTTCGACACGATGGTCACATGTCACCTTATTATCTACAAGAAATTCTGCATTTGCAAAACTCTTAGCACAGATTATACGCTTAAGGACTCACCACCCTGATCATCCTATCAAGTCTATAAGGCTTGATAATGCTGGAGAGTTTACATCAAAGACATTTGATGATTATTGCATGTCTATAGGGATCGATGTAGAGCATCCCGTACCCCATGTGCATACACAAAATGGTCTCGCAGAGGCCACCATTAAAAGACTACAAATGGTAGCTAGGGCACTGGTTATGCGCACCAGTCTCCCGGTCTCTGCATGGGGTTATGCAATACTACATGCAGCTTTACTTATACGTTTCAGACCCACTGTTGACCAACCATTTTCTGCGTACCAGTTGGTAACTGGATATGAGCCTGACATTTCACACTTACGCATATTTGGTTGTGCAGTATATGTGCCTATTGCGCCCCCACAGCGCACTAAAATGGGTCCTCAGAGACGTTTAGGTATTTATGTTGGATATGAATCTCCAACAATTATCCGCTACTTAGAACCTTTGACAGGCGACCTATTCACCGCTAGATTCGCGGATTGTCACTTTAATGAGACCGTCTTCCCGTCGTTAGGGGGAGATAAGAAAAAGGATTTTCTAAGGGAACGACAGGAATTATCTTGGTCTGTCCCAACTTTGTCTCATTTTGATCCCCGAACTCCACAATGTGAAAGTGAAGTTAAAAGAATGATTGATCTTCAGAACGTAGCAGATTCGATGCCTGATGCGTTCACTGATATTGCTAAAGTGACAAGGTCACACATACCGGCTGCAAATGTGCCTGCAAGGTTAGAAATCCCCAATAAGGGGCACAACACTGCAGAAAAAAGTGTTGCAATCATACCCGGTGGAAGTATGGTTGAGGCTGTGGCTCCCAAAAGGAAAAGGGGGAGGCCACCTGGTTCGATTGACACCCATCCTAGAAAGAAAAAGGGAGGTGTGGCACAACCTAATCAATTAATCATCAATATCGAGAATCTATCTCACGAGATTATCTCTGATTATAGTTATGTCCAAGAATCATTACTGGAGGACGCTCCGATGTTTAATATGATTCAAGAGAATAAAGAAATCTCTATGGATTATTTGAGTGCATATGAGTTGATTGATAGACATTGCACCCAAATTGATGATGTATTTGCTTTTACTGTTGCTCAAGAAATTATTGAGCATGATGATATAGAACCACGCTCTATTGCTGAATGTCAACAAAGAGCAGATTGGCCTAAATGGAAAGATGCAATCCAGGCAGAACTTGATTCTTTGACAAAGAGACAGGTATTTGGTCCGGTAGTGCTAGCCCCACCAAGTGTAAAGCCTGTAGGACATAAATGGGTCTTTGTCAGAAAGCGTAATGAGAAAAATGAGGTCCTGAGATATAAAGCTAGCCTTGTAGCGCAAGGTTTCTCACAACGCCCTGGAATTGATTATGAGGAGACATATTCTCCCGTTATGGACGTTATAACGTTCCGCTACTTAATTAGCTTAGTAGCATCCGAAGGATTGGAAATGCAACTTATGGATGTGGTTACTGCATATCTCTATGGGGATCTTGATTCAGAGATATATATGAAAGTGCCTGATGGCCTTCCATTACCCAAGTCAAGTGACTCTAAACCACGGAGTGCGTTTGCAATCAGATTGAAACGCTCACTTTATGGATTAAAACAATCTGGACGGATGTGGTATACCCGTCTAAGTGACTACTTGATTGGAAAAGGTTACAAAAATGATGAACAATGCCCCTGTGTGTTTATAAAGAAAACAAGTTCTGGATTTGCAATCGTAGCAGTTTATGTTGATGACATGAACATAATAGGTACTCTTAATGAAATAAGGGAAACCACAAGCTACTTGAAATCCGAATTTGAAATGAAAGATCTTGGGAAAACTCGATTTTGTCTAGGCATTGAACTAGAACATCGAGCTTGTGGAATTCTTATCCACCAGTCTGCCTATGTCCAAAAGATGCTCAGGCGATTTAACATGGACAAAGTGCATCCTGTTAGCACTCCCATGATCGGCCGAAGTTTGGATTTAAAGAAAGATCCGTTTCGTCCAAAAGAAGATGACGAAGAGCTATTGGGAGCTGAAATTCCATATTTAAGTGCAATAGGCGCATTATTGTACCTAGCTCAATGTACTCGGCCAGATATTGCTTTCTCAGTGAATTTGTTAGCTAGATTTAGCTCAGGACCAACACAACGTCATTGGAATGGTGTTAAGAATATATTTCGATATCTTAAAGGAACCATTGACATGGGCTTGTTCTTCCCTTACGGAGAGAAAAAGGAGAAAACAAATGGAATTGTAACTCCTAAAGAAAATGTTGAAACTACCTCCTACATTGATACACCAAAAAGTGTATTAATTGGTTTTGCCGATGCTGGTTACCTCTCTGACCCACACAAAGGTCGTTCTCAAACTGGCTATGTGTTTACTATGGGGAACACAACTATATCTTGGAGATCAACTAAGCAAACGTTGGTAGCTACCTCATCAAACCATTCAGAAATTATCGCGTTGCACGAAGCTGTTCGTGAATGTATTTGGTTAAGATCTATCATCACACATATTCGAGGATGTAGTGGCATGATATCTACCACTGAAGAGCCAACATGTATATATGAAGATAACGCTGCTTGTATCGAACAAATGAAGTCGGGCTATATCAAAGGCAACAATTCAAAGCACATATCGCCGAAGTTCTTCTATAACAAACAACAACAAGATTTGCTGAAGATCCAAGTGACTCAAGTAAATTCTGAAGACAATGCAGCTGATCTATTTACAAAATCATTGCCAAAGACTACTTTCGAGAAGCATGTCAGAAGAATTGGAATGCGTAGAATTTCTGAACTCATTTGATAGATGTACATATCAATTGAGAGGTGTAGACTTCAGGGGGAGTCTCAATATAGATTTACCCTTTTGATTCGGCACAAGGGGGAGTGTTGAATAATACTATAATAATTGTGCCTTAATCAATAGTACTTGATAGAAGATTAATTTAGTCTTTTGTTCTTTAGACTTGTAACCCTAGTTTGTAACATATAAATATAGAAACACTCATAAAGTATATTGAATATAACTCTTCTGGCTTGGTACGCCCCCAGACGTAGTCTTTCAGACGAACTGGGTCAACAATCTTCTGCGTCTTTTCCTTTTCTCTTCCAAATATTCTTAAACAGAGATACCTTTTTTGCCAACTTGAAAGATTTGACTATTAGTGTGTTTTGTGAGATCGTTTTACACTATTAGACTAGATTAGATTAATATTATTTTATTTTATTTTAATTTAAAATATATTATTTATTCATTAAAAAATTAGTATTATTTTTAGAAAGTCATATTTTATTGTAAAATATTTTTATTAGAAGTGATTTATTATTTTTTATAACATATTATTATATTTTATTATAATTTTTTAATTTGAATGATCTGATTTCACGCACCTATCATAAAAATATATTTTGTTAACATGTCATGATATCTTACATGAATTATTTGCGCCTAGGACTTTGCATCAATTATTAAAATTGATGTCTTACCTTGCAAGCATTTAAGATTTCGTATATATTCAAATGGCAATATAATAATAATGATAACAATCAGTGTTTTTATAATTGGATGAGTGATCAAATCGGACAGAGCATCGGTTATTAGTTCAATCGGTCCAATTTGTTGGACCGACTGTCTAATCATTAAAATTATTTTAACTTAATTTTTTAATATTATATCACTTATAAATTATATATTATATATGAAAATAAACATAATAGAATTATAAACAATCAAAAGCAAAATATTCAAAATAAGTCAAGTTATAATATCATATTGTAATCCATGACATATTTTATAACTCATGTATAGTAAAGTCTCAAATTAAAATATTACAATAAATATTTAAAATATATAAATTGCAGAACAAATTAATTTTAGGATTGAGATGTATCTCAAGATTTAATTTAATAGAAAATAAAAAAAAAACTAAAATATAAAAACGAGCCGGGTTCAATCCGGTTTTGGCCGGTTTTAACCGATTTTTTCCGGTTGAATTGTAGAAATAGTTTTTAGTGGATAATCAGATCGGTTCTATGGCCCGTTCCCGATTCAACCGGTTCTTAAAAACAATTAATTGTTATTATTATTATTATTATTATTATTATTATTGTTATTATTATTATTATTATTATTATATACTTTCCGCCTACCAAGGACTTTTCCCACTTCTTTTTAAGGAGAAAATATCAACGTCCTCACAAAATTCAATACGGCAGAATTTTTTATTGGAGTCGAACCAAAAAAAAAAAAACTCTGATACCGTCTCATTAAAAAATTAAAATTTATAGAAAAATGGGACGTTAATTCATTTGTATCATTTCAATAACATTAAATGGGGGGAATAATATTGAATGAGGTCATACAGATTGCAGGTTGTTTTCCACGCTATTATATTAATTAATTGGTTGAAACAATAGTTGGGAATAAAATCAAGATTAGTACAGACTTTTAAATTTGGGTCAGTCTCAATTTAAAATGACATTATTTGATTTTATTATATAATATTATACTTTAAATTAATACATTTACATAAAATAATTAATACTATAAAAACTACCCGTAAATATAGAAAAGTTTTAGGGTGATATTAGTTTATATATAGTATACTTTAATTTTATTTTTCAATTTAGATGTCTTGATACAAAAATTATAATTATTTTCATATGTATGTAAAAATGCAAAATATTATATGAAAAAATTTGACAGTGAAACTTGTTTTGAAAGCATCAGTTGTCATTAATTGATATAATTGTTTTCAGTAAAACGATATTAATTATTTCAACAAAACTATTAATTTAAGACGATATTAATTAATTGATATAATAGTTGTTTCATTAAATAACTCTTTATTATTTTAGTAAAAATAATTTATTACCTATAATCTATATACTAATTTTATTATATATAAAATTTATCTTATACATACTCATAAAAATATAAAAAAAACTAACTATAATATTGGAAAAGTTAAAAAAGTTAACCTAAAAATGTTTGTGGCTGTCATTGAGAATCGTCAGATATATAACTCTTTATTACTTTACTTGAAAAAAGGGAGAATTTATAAATAGGTGTAAAAAAGATCGTATTTATAAAATTTAAAATACTATAATTTATACAGATATATAATTTTTTTTGTACAAAAGTATAAAAAAGTTTTTATGTTGAATTTATATTTGTATTTTTCCAAAAAATAAAAAGGGAAAAAGCTAAAATACAGCAATGGAGGAGCTGAAATTGATTTGTAAGAAAAATATAACCTCTTGACTGTAATCCTCCAGTTAAATTTTAATTAAATATTGAAAGAATTTATTCTTTGTCATAATATTAAGTTTTATAATGGTTTTTTTAATATCCTTTAAAATTTTACAGATTTTTTATATTTATATTACACACTCTTTGACTCACCTCTCATTCACGTGAAACAATCATAATTTAAAAAATAAAATAGATGAAATTTTTGAGATAAGTAAAATCAAACACTTTAAAATTTTGACCTGTCATACGCAGTTTCGTTTAATTTTTGATAAGTAAAATCAAAGACTTTAAAATTTTGAGCTGTCATACGCAGTTTCGTTTAATTTACACAAAAACTTGTCGTCTTAGGTTCTCTAAATTTGTTAGCTTTATACCAATTAGAATAAGAGTACGTTTTAAGTTTTATATAAGCTTCATTAAATTATTTTAAAATATTATATATTTTATCAGTAGTATTAAAAGTTTTATCAGGAGTATTAAAAATTGAAATTAATTAAAATTTATAACAATTATAATATAATATTATTAACCTAAATTTTTGATACTTTTGATGAAATTTTTAATACTCTTAATCAAATATTTGATATTTTAAAATTATTTCATGACAAACTTATAATAAACTATTTCATATACTACATCTTCTTAGAATATAATCGTACTATTCAAATTACACGTCCAACTTAAAAGACAAAAACTTGTATAAATACGAGTTCACGATAAATTCGGATTTTATCAATTATCACTGTTATGTGTATATAATATCAATGTTAAGTATAATTATTATCACTATTTTGTCAATATTAAAAAATTAAATATATTTTTATAATAAGAATAGATATTATAAATAATAATGATATTAATTATATATAACAATATTACAAATTTCGCAAATTCTAGTATGCACACGTGTGCATACTATGCACCTTGATTTTACTTTAATTTTGAATTTAATTTGATATTTCCAGAAACACACAGTACACATCGCACTGTATATTTTTTGGTATAACAAGTTGTTCTTGGGGTGTTGCAAAGATTTGTTCTTGGGGTATTAAAGAGTTATTCTTGGGGTATAACTAAAATGTTCTCCGGGTATTAATAATTACTATTGGGGTATTGATAATGAGAAACCTTATAAGAGCTACCATCTGCTTCCAAGGCAATAATCTGGCTCACATAGGAAACACACTGAGCAGAAAACGTTTTATTATTGCGTGTTAATCTAGAGATTATGGCCTCTAACTCCTTCTCCTTGTCGCGAGCAACTTTAAGCTCTTCTTCAATTCTCTTATTTTCAGTTTTCATGGCAACAATCTGGCCTTCATAGGAGGCACACTGAGCAGAAAGCACTTCATTCTTTTGTGACAGCCCAAATGATTAAAATTAAGTACACGTAATTGACAAATTAATTACTTTGATATCTAATCTGTAGCATAGAAAATCATTTCATTAGAGTCACTGGGGCAAGAAAGAAAATACACAAGTATTTTAATTTTAATTTTTAACTGGGTTATGAAATTAATACAAAAAAAAAAAAGGATGTCAATAAAGTTCACAAAAGGCAGGAATAACAAGTTATTTTTTGGTATGGAAAAGAATTGTTCTTGGGGTATTAAGGAGTTGTTCTTGAGTATAATTAAGTTGTTCTTCAGGTATTCCAATTTGTTCTTGGGGTATTAAGAAGTTGTTCTTGGGGTATAACTAAGTTGTTCTTCGAGTATTTCAGACTTGTTCTTGGGGTATTAGTAAATTGAAGTATTAATGAGTTGTTGGGACATTATCTATACTTGTTATTGGGGTATTATTTAGACTTGTTCTTGGGGTATTATTTTGACATTAAAGAGTTGTTCTTTGGGTATTGAAGTGTTGTTCTTTGAGCTATAATATATAATGGTCTCCTTTGAGCTATCCAAGTTCTGGGTTTATTCACAACTTTGTGTGTTGTAACTCATCGATCACCTAGTGGTAAAGTCAATGGATGATATAAGAGAGAACCTGCTTGATGAACAAAGCAGAGATTCCAAGGGCAGAGTTTGTGAAGAATCTAAGAAAATATGGAAAGTTGCTTTGCCCACTGCTATTTCGTGCATGACATCTTTTGGGATAATTGTGGGATAATTTCTCATCCCCTGTTCCTTCGGCTTTTTTCAATTCGTTTTCAATTTCTTTATTTGCTTGGGAAGATTTTTTTCCTTTTTTACGAAATCGGATAAAGAAAACTGAATTAGGTTGATTTCTTAATTTGTTTGGTGTTTTCAATTGGATGGTTTGGGTTCTTGATTCTGAACGATTGCATAGAGAATTCCATATTTATTCTTTGGGTATTAAAGAGCTATTTTTTGGGTATTGAAGTGTTGTTCTTTAGGTATTTCATATTTGTTCTTTGGGTATTCCATATTTATTTATATGATGACTTGCAAGTGATAGTATGGTCTTCATCATGATAACAATAGAAATTGGGTTCGCACTTTTCACAGGCATAGCTCCACCAAGGAACCTCAAATCCGTATAGCAGAGGCTCCTGGACTTGTGAAACCGATGAATTCTTGAGATCATCAAATTTCCAGGAAGTCATGGCCATCAGGTTTATAAATGAATAATTTATAAATGAATAATTAGTAAATGAGTGATACTCAAAGAACAAGTTATAATATCCGAAGAACAATTCAGGAATACCTGAAGAACAATTGAGCAATACCCCATTCAATATTCAACCTACAGTGTCAACCTTCCCTTTATTGTAAGACAGCAATCACCTAATTTAGCATCTGATCATGTAGAATAGAGTTTAACAGATTGTTGGATTTGATGTCCGATATTACAATTGGAGGTAACTCATCACATTTTATTTTCCTATCCTAATTGAAATCTTTTTGTTGTATGCGTTCAAGTGGTTTCAATCAAGTCATGTTTTAAAACCTTTGAATCAGAAAATGTAGATAAAGACTAGTAATGTTTTGTTTGTCGCGGAATTTTGATTAGTTCAATTGCAGCGGAATTTTATTATGTTAAATAACAGTGGAATCTTGATTTTTTTTTCTGGTTTGATTTGCAAAGGGAGGTTGATTTTTAGAGTAGGCAGTTGGGTGAGGGTGGAGTGGCCAGATTGCACGAGGTGGAGCGACATTGTGTCAGCGGAGGATGGTGATGAAGATTAGATTTCTTGGCGGAAGAAAAATTAATCTGGAAATAGTCAAAATTAAAGAGTGCATACGATGCACCCTTGTGCACAGCAAATCACTCTACAAATTTATATGTACTTAAATTAACAACATATTTTTTTCATTTAATTATTGGCCACAAAGTGGACCATTCTCACTTATGTATTAATAAACATTAAACCTTCGATAGGCCCACCCCACACACACACACCCACCCAACACTTCGCGTTAACTGTAATTGTTTAATACAAATAAAATACACCTTTGCAAATATTCGAGAATTGATTAGATGCTTAAATTGCATTATTTATGCGTTTGAGAGGAGATACTTAGTAATAGATATTTTAGCATATAAAGAATGTAAAATGAGAAAATTAGGAGAGTGAAATTTAATACTGAATTTATTAAGATGCTATATTATTCGAAGGTGAATAATTTCTCTTTCTAGCATTTGCCTAATTGTATTCATTGAAAATGTTGAATAAATTGTCATTCGACATCCAAGTAGAGACATGTATAAGACATAAGTGATGTTCATGCCTCATAGTTGATATTAACATCAACAAAAAATACACAGCTGCATAAAGGGGCGAACGCTGGATTTTTATCCAGCCAAAACACAAATTAATTTTTTTTTATATTTTCTATACGTACCATAAGAATGCTAAAATAATTTTACCGTCATTATAGATGAATACTTTATTAAAATTTTGTTTAAAATGTAATGAATATAATAACATTGAAATTCTTCATATTATAAAGGTAAAAATATGAAATTGACTCAGCATGAGTTTTCATAGTCAGAGGTCTTATGAAACAAGGATTATATAAGGATTTTAAAATAAAAAATAACTTCTTAAATAACTTAGAAGTCTTTAGAAACAAAAATTAATACTTTAGAGGACCTTTTACTACATTATGTCATTAGAAAACAGTTGATAGTTAATATAATATTCTAAACCTTAATAATATATATTGATTATTGAGTTTGTTAGATTTTGAATTGTGAGTAATTTCGTTAACAATAAAATTTATAAATAAATTTATCTAGAAAATTTGTTGACTAAATCCTAATTATTTAAAAGGTCCAACAAACAAAAGTATGTACATGATGATTAATATATTTAATTTTATATAATTAAATACATAATATTTAGAAATATAATAATAAAAATATTGAGGCAGGGCATTTGCCATGCCTTGCCTCTATGTAAATCCACCCCTGGCTGCATATGATTTCTACATTTTTGCATCGCAAGCATCTCAGGTATATTATTGCAAGTATTTGGAGTCAAGTAGACTAAATTTATGAACAATTTGCAAGGTTAAGACAAGGTCTTTGGTGGAAATTTCTAATTCAAGGAAGACACTGCATAACCTGAAGATCTATTTCAAAATGAAGTACAAGAGGTTCAAACAGTTGTCCTTGAAGAAGGTGTCAATCTTTTTGTAGATTTAGTAGCTGCAAATTCAGATATGACAATTATAAAAAGTGAAAAGGAAGGTAAAGAAGATGAGGAACAGGAAGACGAAGTTGAAGATGATGAATACGAAGATGAAGATGATTAAAAGAATTTCAATTTTGAATGAAAAGTTGTAATGTAAAATATTAATTTTATAAAATTAAAAAAAATTATTGAAATATATATATATATATATGACACTTGAAGTATTATCGAGATCGATTATTCCTGTCATATTCACAACAATATATATATAAACAAAGTAAAAAAAAAAAGAATTAATTTGATGAATTTAAAAAAAATGTGACTCATTTGGAGTTATATGCAATTAAATGCATAAAAATTAACAAATAAATTTTTTTTAATAGTCTAAAATATTAAATTTATAAAATCAAAAAAATTTAATGAAATAAATAAAAAAATTAATTTAATGTATTTAAAAAATGTGACTCAATTTAGAGTTATATACAATTAAATGCATAAAAAATTAACATATAAATATGTTTTAGAAGTGTAAAATATTAAATTTATAAAAAAATTTAAAAAAATTGTTGAAATATATATTTAAACAAATTAGAAACAAAAAAGAATTAATTTGATGAATTTTTTTTAAAAATGACTCAATGTGGAGTTATATACAATTAAATGCATAAAAATGAACATAATGACTAAGCGTCGAGTGAAACACGTCTCCTCGGGGTAACCCAGAAGTTGACGGATTGACTTCTAGAGGACGTGATATTGCCTAATTTAATTCAGGTCTATATAAAGGTCTACATACTACATGAGCGACTATAAATAAGCTATTAAGCTCTTGTCTAGGGCTCGAGTGGGTGTGGGTTCGAACTAGATTGACCCAATATTTATTACGTAAAAGCTTAGCAATTGCGCGACCATCTATGACGATCGTTAAATGGTACTCGAATGGGTCAAGACTTAAATATAAAATTAAAAAATTATATAACAACCGCTGCTGACGGTCGTTAAATTATATAAAGCAATCACCTATAACGGTCGTTAAATGGTACTAAAACGGGTCAATCGGTCAAGAACTAGGTCCATTAATGACCGTAAAGGCGGTCGCTAAATCAGCGATCATCAGAAAAGATGTCATTCTATTTAGCGATAGATTGAAAGCGGTCGCTAAAGGTTATTAGCGACAAAAAAGAGATATGTAATTTGAATTTTTTTGATATCTAAAGTATGTAGAATAAATATTTCAAGAAACAGATGTAATTTGATATACTCAAAATTAAACTGGGAATTGGCCGGTGAATAAAAGAACTAGATATCAAAATGCGATTGGACAAAAAATGCAATAATTAATTCCAACGAAATCGAACCTCCAATAAATAGATCTACTGATCGATGTTTCACGTACATGAGACATTTTCCAAAATTATACATATATATAGAAAACAAATTAAAACCAGCAACAACATCCCAAAGTTTACACGAGAAGCTAGCGCTTATACATGCATGCATACACAATTAGACATGAAATTAATTATACAAATTAAAATATATATATAAAATACAAAAGAAAGATAACCGTACCCTAGGTAATTATTTAGCATTAATTAATTAATTATTAGTATGAGGATAAAGCCGAACTGGTAGACCCTTTGCTGGAATTGGCATTGGATTGACAACAATCTTCTCATCAGGAATCATTTTTTCCCACCTAAACCTTTTCACAAGATGATGCATGAAAACCAAAATCTCCAATCTTGCATACTCTTTTCCAGGGCACATCCTCGGACCCCCTCCAAATGGAACAAATGTATAAGGAGCAGGCCCCGTTCCTTCGTATCTTGACGGATCAAATTTTTTCGGGTCGGGGAAGCATTCCGGGTTTATATGTGTCGAATTTGCACTCCAGTATATCTACACAAATATATATTTTGTATATATAACAACCAAATTAAATTCAATAGAAACGATTAAAAAAAATAAGATTTGCTACGTAAATTGGACTATTTAGTAGTAATATACACTCAATTCAGATCTCACCCATACAACTTCATAATGTAACATCATTTAAATCATGATTTTATAACTCGAATAATACTTTTTTAAAGATTAACTAATACTTTTTTATAATTAAAATTAATATTTTACCTTCCAGCCCTTTGGGATTGAAAAACCATTGTACATGAAATCAGTGATAGCTTCTCTGAAAGCACCCTGCAGAGGTGGTGCAAGCCTCAGAACTTCACAAGCCACGTTCCATGAATATTTCATTTTCTGAATGTCATCCCAGTTCAGCAGTTCGCCGGCTTCTTTTGAATTTGCTATTTCCATTTGTTCTGCATAAATTAATTTAATTAATCTGTACAATAAATAATAATTTAAAAGGTGACCAGTCGTAGCTAGGGATTCCTTGGTTTAATTAATTTTATTAGTATAAATAATCATACGCAGTCGACGATGTATCAGTTACAAAAAATTAAATATTGGATAATTAAATAATAATATGAAGTCAACTTAAAATTAAAAAATAAATAATAAGATATTAAATAGATGGATACGTGCGTAGGATTTCATTCCATCATGATGACATTAGTACTTGGCACCACATGACTATTAAAAGTAATACAAGTACTATTATATTATAGTGTAAAGGGGAATCAAGACTTTGAGAAATATTATCATTTAATTTAAAGCTGGCGTCAATATAGTAGAAATTCCTGCAAAGTAACAAAACATGACAACTGCCGCCTATGTGGACAATCAAACATTAAGAATTAACATTTGTTTGGTAATAAGTCAACCATTTGTTCACTCCATTAGGTGTCACCTCTTTGGAATTAATATCATTGACTTATCTATTTATAATTTTTACATAATTCAAATATATTATTACCACTAAAACTGAATATATATGAAGGATTAATATATTCTGAAAGCATCTTAATTATAAACTTGAATTGATATCATCAAAAAGAGTTTTATCGTACAACCACTTTGTAACTATTAACGTCATTGTAGTGAATCAACTAATAACCATTAAAATTTTAAAAAGAAAAAAGATTTGTATAAGACCGTCTTATGATATGAAATAAATATATATAAATATATCACTAATAATAAAAAATTATCATTTTTAAAAAATAATAAAATTTTAATAAAAAATATTAATATAACTTTAAGAAAAATAGTAGTCTCTTTTAACAAAAAATATTATCATTTTTTATTAAAATTTTATCACTTTTTAAAAGTGATAAATTTTTATTAATAATCTTACACAAGACTTACTCATTAAAAAAACAATACATGATTGGCAATAAAATGGGATGTCTTAAGCTTCAAAAATTATATATAAAAAAAAGAATATTTTCTCTGTGTCACAAAAATTCGTATACTTTTTTTTATTTGAACGTTCTACACAAATTTGCACACTTCTACAAAATAATTTATATGTACACTCACAAAATTATACATATAGTTACTCACATGGCTTACTTTATTTAAAAATGTGCCACCCCTAGGGTGCAAGTTGCTTCACGGTGGTGATTACACATAGACCCCAAAAGCCTAAATTTAATGAGTAGTTTTATATGAACATGATTTATAATAGACTTATCATAAAATTGTTTTAAAGTATTAAATATTTGATTAAGATTATCGAATAACGAATCAGAATTTGAGTAAAAAATATTGACCCAATTTTTTTATATCGTTGATGAAATTTTTAATACTTTTATTTAAATATTTAATACTTTAGAATAATTTTCTAATAAGTTTATCATGACTTATTCATACAAATTTTTTTCCCCAAATTTAATCAATTAATACTGGATATCCGAATCAAGAGAATCTTTTTAGCCTAGAAAATATACCACAGGTTAGCACGAAAATTCAGGTCACGCCACATGCTAATTATTAACCAAAACATTAATAAATAAATAACACATGAAAGAAGATCAGAGAGTTACGTCATGAGTTAAAATTCAATTTTATGCCACAATTAATTATTTTTATAAGGTACCATTTTTTGTTGTTGAAATCTTCAATTTAGTCCCACATAATTTACCAGTTGATCCTATGCCCTCTTCTCGTCAAAACGACGTCAGCACCAATGAAATTGGATAAATTTGTAAGTCAAACATAGAAATAAATTGATTTTTTAATTTCATGGGGTGAAAAATTAATTAAATTAAATTGTGAAGCTAAATAGAATTTTAAGGGTATATATGTTTGGTTAGTAAAATAAAAATATATACATGACGGATAAGTACTTTTATCTTACGAACCAAACATATATAATACTGTCGAAGGTTTACCCTTTAGGACTCCTTGGTATATTTGAGGCAGCTCGGCAAGATACTTGACGACGAAGGCACATGCAGAGCTGGCCGTGTCATGCCCTCCCACAAGTAAACCTAATATCTTATCCGCAATATCCAATTCGCTCATGAATTTCCCGCTCTCGTCCGTCGCCAACAGCATGTGCGACAGTATATCCTGCGTCGCCGTCGCCTTCCCCTCCGCCAGCTCCACTTTCCGTTGACGGATGATCAGCCTCAGCTCCTTCCTGATGAAGTTCGACGACTTGATCGCCCGGTTGAACGGCGTCCCGGGCAGATCGATCGGGATCGATATCAAACCGGACGCTAGGTCGTTGAACGGCCCGGAGAACCGGTTCACGTGGGCCGGGTCCTCCACGCTGACGAAGAGCCGGCAGGCTAGCCAGAAGGTGTAGCTTTTTGCGAGGGGGAAAACGACGACCTCTTTCTTGTTTTCCCAGCCGTCGGCGAAGTGTCGCCGGGCTATGTGGTCCATGATTCCGACGTAGCGTTGGAGGGCCTCCGGTTTGAAGAAAGTGGGCAGCATTCTTCGCATTTTGATGGCTTCTTCTTTGGAGGAGGTTTGGGTGGAGGAGGGGAACACTTTGTCCACCGAGGAAGGCCACCATGCTTGGACAAGCTTGTTCTCGTTGGAGAATAGGAACTTGTTGCCGCCGGCGCCGGCAAACACGGCCACCTCTTCGCCGAAGAGGTGGGACCGGAAGACGGTGGAGGAGTACTTGGCGATGCGGTCGAAGATGAACTTCTCCGGGTGGCCCTTCCAGCCGGTCGAGAGGAAGGCGAGGCTCTCGCCGAGGATCGGCCACCCGGTTTTCCCCGGCGGGAGGGGGCCGGGGGACTTGTTTTTGTAGAGGAGGAAGTGGAGGGAGAGAGAGACTAAGGTGATGAAGATAGAGAGGAGAGAGACGTAAAATAGTTCCATGTTCAGTCGATGGAACTAGCAAATGGGGTATTTAATATTTATTGTTGGTGGGAGAAGAATGATATTTGTGTGCACAAGATTTTGTACATCATTTGGGCATATATATAGGCACACACGAAGAGAGGGGTGGACTTTGGGACGTTTAGTACATCGGTGCTGTTGTCCAGTTTCATCTTTATCTTCTATTACTTTTTAGTGCACCTACATACGTAATGGGTATATATAGTATATATTGACGATATTTAATAAATGCAATTTATTGTGATTGAAAATTTAGGTGAATAGAGATCAATATATATAATCAATTTGTTGATTATTTCTAATACATCAGCAATACAAACTTTAATAAATAAATATTGTTGGGATATATAATTTTTTTTATAATTTAAAAAGATATTAATTTGTCTATAAATTTATAAATTAATATTTTAATGTTTTACTAGTAAGATAGATAAAATTTTATTTTTATAGAAGTAAGTGAATTTAATTTCTATTAGTATAGCATATTTATCATATATATCCATCAATGTACGTGTGAAACTGAAAGTCATCCCGCATTTAATTAATATACATTATATCCATCAGCCAAAATAAAAGCTATATAAACATAATAAAAATTCATAAAAAGTATAAAAAGTATATAGGACAATGATTTTTATCTAAAAGCAAAACAACATCGTACACCATTGTGTGATTATGATAATGTTTCAACAATATAGGAGTGTTTCTAAATATCAAAGAACTTATGAAGAACTTAGATGAATATGCACGAAAGTTGTAAATAACATGAGATTTCTCAAGTTTATTGTAAGACTTGAATTTGAAGGCGTGTCCTTTTCTGTTTGGGGCTTTTGAAACCCTATTTATACGTTTATATGGGTGTCATCTCCCACTGATCCCCCAATGTTATACGTTGGAATTTGGCCTACTCTAGGGGTGTAAGGAATTTATCCTTGGGACAGTCTTAGGCTCCATACAATGGTAGCACGTTGGACAAAGACGGGCAATGCTTTTGAGATGCGCCATTGTGTTAGAAAGTGGTAAGGCTAGTGTGTATCAGTGTTCTTTTCTAGTTAGTATCCTTTTCAGTTAGACGAGATTGCTAGATCTCTTATGTCATCTTCTTCCATGCACTTCATTATCCACAATCGTTTACTATCATCTGTGATGATTTGAGAATATCACCCAATGATGGTGATAGAGATGTATTGACTATTAAATAGAATAGGATTACAACAAATAAGATCCTTAATTATAGGATCAAATCAAGGAATAATAAAAACTAATTACCAATCTATTCTAATACAAGATGTAGTCAACTAATTCCCTTAATACCCCCTGTCAAGCGCTGCGTGGGATGTAAGCAAACACAAAGCTTGGACCGTAAGAACTCAAAAGCCGAGCGAGGAAGGCTCTTGGTGAAAATGTCGGCTAACTGAAGGTCAGTAGGGACGAACTGAGTGTGCAACCTTCCTGAAGAAACAAGCTCACGAACGAAATGATAATCAATGTCGATGTGCTTCGCTAGTTTGTGGGCAATCGGATTTTGACTGAGAAAAATAGCGCTCTTATTGTCACAAAGAAGAGATGGACAATGCGAGGGCAACTGACGGAGTTCTGTTAAGAAATTTGTGAGTCAAACAACCTCTGAAGCGGCATTAGCCAGGGCCCGGTATTCGGACTCACAACTGGAACGGGCAACTGTGGGTTGGCGCTCCAAGAAACAAGATTCCCCCCCAAAAATATGGAATAGCCATAGGTCGAGCATCGGGTTTCAATACAACGAGCCCAGTCGGCGTCGGAGTAGGCAATGATGGATTTCTCAGGATGATGAGAAAAAGATAACCCGTAGTGAATGGTGCCCTTTACATAACGGAGAATTCTTTTGACAGCAGAAAAATGCTCGTTTGTGGGAGACTGGAGAAATTGGCTAACAGAATTGACGGCGTAAGACAGATCAGGCCTAGTGATGGTTAAGTACTGCAAAGCGCCTACCAAAGAACGATATAACGTCGAATCATGAAACAAAGGACCTGTACTTACTAAAGATTCACCAGCTGGTAATGGAGTGGCGACATGTTTGCAGTCTAAAAGATCAGCACGCTCCAAGATGTCGTGACCATACTTAGCCTGTCCAACAAAAAGACCAGTGGAAGTATAAGAAATATCCAGTCCCAAGATATAGCTGAGACGTCTGAGGTCCGTGATCAAAAATTCAGATTGAGTACGAGAGATAAATCGTTGCAGCATATCTTGATCATTACCCGTGATGATGATGTCGTCGACATAGAGAATGAGATATGATTAGCGTTTAAATATGTATATATTTTATCTATTTTGTGTATTATTTTGTGTACTATAATGTATT
>JAPKLY010000558.1:118097-131775 GCA_026898435.1 Prunella vulgaris
TAACTCTCAAGGAGCTATCAAGATATAAGACCGAGGATCCCCGGAAGAAATAGAAAAGGGATGAGTCGGACTTTGTCTGCCGAAATCCCAGAGAAAATAAGTACGAGCTAAATCGCTGAAACCAAGCCAGAGGAGCTTGGCGAAGACCAGAGAGCGCTTTCTGCAGGCGGCAGATGTGACCAGGAAAATGTGGATCAATAAACCCCGGCGGTTGTGCCATGTACACGGGTTTGGAAAACACCCCATTAAGAAAGGCATTCTTCACATCGAGTTGATGGAGAGACCACCCGTGATGAACAGAAAGAGCCAAGATAGTACGAACTGTGGCAGCCTTAACAACGGGGCTGAAAGTGTGATGAAAATCAGATCCGGGAACCTGAGTGAAGCCTTGAGCAACAAGACGGGCCTTGTGACGCTCAATAGAACCATCCGAGCAAAATTTGGTGCGAAATACCCACTTGGAGCCGACAATGTTGGTGTCAGGGGGGCGAGGAACCAACTCCCAAGTCCGGTTAGCCTTAAGAGCATCAATTTCCTCTTGCATAGCGCTAACCTAACAAGGAGACTTGGAAGCGGATTTGAAACCCTTCGGTGCAGAAGTCATCACGAGGGTAGAAAGAAGAGCAGTGGATGCAATGTCAACCGGATAACGGGGACAAAAAATCCCAGCACAAGCTCGAGTAACCATCGGATGTGTAGGAACAAGCGGAGCAGGTGGTGGCGGGGGTGCTGGAGGCGTCAGAGTAAGCAGGTAAAATAGGAGCCTGCTCAGGCTCTGCTGGAAGCGGAGGAATAGAATTAAGTTCCAAGGAAACATCAGGATCAGGATATAGATGACCAGTAGGTGACGAAGCAGGCCGAGGGGCGTCTGATGTAGGAGAACTGGAAATGAGTGGGGAGCTGAGATCCATAAAACTCGAAACTGGCAAGTCAAAGGACAAGGGACCTGAATGACCTGACAGTGGAAAGATATGTTCATCAAATTGTGCATGACGAGTAAAATTTTTTTTAGCGAAAGTAGGATCGAAACACCGAAAACCCTTATGTAAGCTGCTATATCCCAGAAAAATGCATGGTCTGCTACGAGGGGATAACTTATGTGCTGCATAGTCGCGAAGAAATGGAAAAACCCTGCAACCAAACGGCTTGAAGATTGCATAATTCAGAGGAGAGTGAAAAAGCATTTCGTATGGAGATTTATTTTGCAAGACAGACGAAGGAAGGCGATTGATAACGTATACGGCTGTTGCAAAAGCCTCAAACCATAAAGCAGCAGGGGCGGAGGCATGAAATAGCATAGAAAGCCCAGTCTCAGTGATGTGCATGTGCTTACGTTTCGCCCGTCCATTTTGTTGAGGAGTGTATGGACAGGATAGGCGATGAAGAATGCCATGCCGTACCATAAACTCATCCACACGTTTATTTATAAACTCACCACCACCATCAGATTGAAGATTTTTCACAGTCCTCGAGAATTGGTTGCAAACAAATGTATGAAAATGCACCAAGATATCATAGAATTCAGATTGAGCACGCAGAGGATATAACCAAGAAAAACGAGAGAAATCATCAATAAAGACTGCATAATAACGATAACCAGCAGAAGAAATAACAGGGGCAGGTCCCCATAAGTCACAATGAATCATATCAAGAACACAAGAGGCACGTTTATCATTCAACGAAAATGGTAATTTCTTACTTTTAGCCAACTGACAATGGGAGCAAACAGTAGGGTCTGGTAATAAGGACGTAATAGATAAATGTCCTAACTTATTTAGCAAAGAAATAGTACTGAATGAAACATGTCCAAGGCGTAAGTGCCATATATTAAAACTAGCCTTTAAAGCTTTGGAACGTATAGTAGCAACCAAAGCCGAGCTTCCCTTCTCTAGTCTGTAAAGTCCCTTATCACACCTGCCCTGAGCCAGAGTTTCCTTTGTCACTCGATTCTAAATGGCAAAAGTCTTATCAGAAAATACAACATCAACATTCGAATCTGACGTCAGCTTGCTAATTGATAATAGGTTCTTAGTGATGTGAGGCACCACTAAAACATCACATAAATTAACATGAGAATTAAGACGAGCAGAACCAATATGAGATATGGAGAGGGCATTGCCATTACCAACAATAACCAAGCCATTACCAGAATAAGGTTCGAAGGCATCCAGATGCGTCAGTTGAGAGGTCATATGTGCAGATGCTCCAGAATCCACATACCAATCAGGAGTATTATTCAAATCAGATACCGTACATGCAGCACGAAAGGCCTGAGCAAGATTCGCCAAAGTAGGAGCCGGGGCATGAGAACGAGCCTGCAACTCCAAAAAATGAAGACATCGATCAGCGTAGTGCTCACCTCGGTAAAGCTGACAACGAGGAAGACGATGAGCCCCACGACCACCATTATTACCCGTATTACCAGAACGATTCTGCCTAAACTGAGATGAACCCCGAGAGTGATTGGGCTGAGATAAACCGTACGAGTGATTCGGCTGAGACGAACCATATGACTGAGACGAATGTTGGCCACCCTGATTAGAACCCGAAGCCACAAAGGCAGCCGGAGTAAGTGTCGGACCTTCCATGACCTTGTTCATAAGATCAAACTGCATGGCCTGATGGAGCAGAACACGAAACGGAGGGACTGGATCCATAGCCATCCTGGTGTCGGCAAAACTACTAAACTGAGGTCCGAGACCTCGCAAGAACCAGTGACTTTTGTCACCCTTATCCAAAGGGCGCTCGATCGCATGAAGCTCGTCACACAAATTTTTGAAGTTACGACCGTATTCAGCGACAGTCAAGGAATCACGGCGAAGGGAAAGCAAGGCCTCGCGAAGATGATTTGCACACGACGTAGAGATGTTGGCAAAAGCAGATTCAAGTGCCAACCATGCCGAATGGAAAGAGGTGCAGTCAAGCACTTCGGACATGGCTTCCGGTTCAAGAGTTGCAAACATGACTCCAAGCAAGCGTTGATCACGAAGATACCAGGTTGTGTAATCCGGGTTTGGAGATTTATCCCTGGTGGTTGTCGTGATCATTGGCGAAGGAATCGCTGTAGAGTCGGTGATGACATCGATCAGTTCGAAGGTTGTCGCCATGGCAAGAAACTGTCGTTTCCACATCAAATACGTCTTGGAGAAGAGTTTGATTTGAACAAGATTAATCATAGCAGTGGTCTGTGAAGAGAGAGGAGTTGCGGTTGGAGCGGCCATCAGAGTAGAGTGATGACTGAAGAAGTAGAGTGCAGAGAGAGGAGTAGCGTTGCGAGGGAGAAGCAGCTAGGGTTCCACCGTGCAGAGGAAGAAGAAAGCGGCGGAAAAAAAATTCTAGGGTTTTCACTGTGTATTATTGCTCTGATACCATGTGATGATTTGAGAATATCACCCAATGATGGTGATAGAGATGTATTGACTATTAAATAGAATAGGATTACAACAAATAAGATCCTTAATTATAGGATCAAATCAAGGAATAATAAAAACTAATTACCAATCTATTCTAATACAAGATGTAGTCAACTAATTCCCTTAATAACATCGACTTATCATTGTTGTTGGTGTTGATAAGCGAATAACTTATTAAAGTTCAGCAAACAAATTAGTTAAATAATTAAGAATAAATGAAGTCAAATACACATTACAAGGTTAAATAATAAGGCGGCGAGCAACTAATCTCTTAAGTTGCTTGCCCCACATATCACAAGAAAGACAACGAGTTGTAGCTGCTCGACCCGTTGTACACAACACCCTATATTTATGATGATCGAAACACAGAGTACATTCCAAGTCACGGGAGAGGCCCATGCAACCAACTAAGTGGAGTACGATTGCTTAATTATTAAGTCATCTAAATATTATTATCCATTAAGGACATGTTGGTCCCAAACGAGTCAAAATCAGTATATGAGGGAATACACTGATGGTTAAAATCTTTTTCTCAAAGATTCATGAGGAATTTTGCCAGCTTTAAACTGAGAATAATCACTGAATAGAGTTTGAAAGACAATCAGGTCAGGATTCAGGTTCACTGAATTCCTCAGTGCTCTGTGAGGCTTAGTAGAGATAACTCACCTACTGACAGCTCCATAAGCAAGTCAGTTGGATAGCTATCTCAGCAAGCATGAGTGCGGAAGTGTGAGCCATTAAGTTTTATTCATTTTAACATTCTGAAATAGATTTTCCTTACACTTTGGATGTTGTGTTTAGAGAAGCAGTGCATCAATTCAGGTTCAGGAAAGATTGAGTCTTTCCTGAATGAAGGTTATACTAAATGCAAAGATATGGCAGTTAAGAATGTAAAAAGCAGTACAACACACAAGTGTTTAACATGGTTCAGAGACTCAAGCTCCTACAATCATGGATCTTGATTGAACAAGAGTAATCCTCTCTAAAGATTAGATACTTGTTTTTAATGTACGAAGGTGCACTGTAGTCATGACTTTCTCTCTAAGGAATCTGACCCCTAGGATTTAATGAGTCCTGATCCTCTTACAACCGACATTACCAACTTTTTAACTCGAGTGGTTTGGTTTTCTATTTTTCCAACTATTGTGATAACCCTTACTATCAAAATAAAGCTAAGGATGGGTAATCACTCTAAGTTTAGGATACAACGATTAAGCACAATATACAGAAATAGACTCTATCTTCAAACATTAGGAAAAGTTAAATTGCAGAGTGCTTGAATTCTTTGAGTGCTTAAGTCTTGGTAAACTTCGACTTGAAAATCTCCCAATCCTTGTTTTGGGTGCAAGGACTTCTATATTTATAGATGGTCTTTGAGTTCTATCCGTTGGAAAGATAGGTCCAAAACTTGCTATTTTAATAGGTAGGCAGTTGGCTAAGTGATTTGCCTTGTACTTTTTCCCATTCTTGTTTGGTAAAAATTCTTTAGGCGCCGCCTATTGTGACTGCAGAACTTTTGGCAGGTTGTCAATGTCCGTACATACATGTCTGTCTCTCATTGGTCTTCAACAATGGCTAGTAAGATTTGACATTTGTTCTTCCTTAAATCTGAAGTTCCTTCAAACTTTGTGTTCTTTAATGAGTATCTTAGTTGTCTTTATTGACCTTTAATACTGACATTCCTTTTGTTCTCAGTTCTTAGCATAAATGCTAAGTCCCAAATATTCAGTGGCCTGTCTGATTCATGATCCACTAGTTAGTCCTGTCTGATACTCAGGAACTAATTCTTCACTGAATGTCCTATCCTGAATGAGCTTAGAAATAGTTAGTGAACAACTCAAGTTGTCTTCTCAGGATCGTCTTTAGGCTAGCTCAGGACTTGTGGCTTCAGAGTTCTCCCAGAATTGAATACCTAAAAATAAAAAACTAAACCCTATCCTGACTTCTAACCTAACTATTACAGATCTTGAGTGTGCTATCAGACAATTCATCTTTTCAGGGGTTTTGGAATCTAATTAAAATAAAAAATTATCCCAACAGGACACATGTCATGGTTTTGATAATGATTGCTTGAATGAATGTCACCTCATGGTATAATAAATATTTATAGTTCCACATTATGAAATCTAAGTGCTCATTATTACAAGAATTCTCATGCAATACATGCATTATCTCCACTAAAATTCCAACCAACTTAAATAAAAAGACCTTGATTTTCTTTGGTAATCTTCATAGATTTAGCCGCATAATCTTAGCTTGATAAAAGGTTATCAACAAATTGGTACTAGACGAAGAATCTGAACCTTTGGTTCATGAAAAGGTCTGGAAATTATTCTAAGTGTTTTCGAAGAAAGTTTGAAGCTTTACATAATATTGCTTGTTAAAGAATTTGAAAAAATATCCCAAGAAGGTTATTACTCACATCAAGCAACGTCTAGGGGTCAAAATACTTGACATGTGGATACCACATGAACTGAAATAGATAATCCACCTGTTGAGAAAAGAGCCACACAAATTACAAAGAATATCTAGGATCGTTCTTAGGATGTAAAATCCTGAAGATATAAGGAGAACAATCGTCGTACTGCGAGCGATTCAGAATAGACAAATACAACTCATTCGTACAGAGATAAGACCTGCAACTGAATGGGCAAAAGACCCCATTTCTCATCATGACAGTGAGAACGAGGTTGATAGTGAACAGATTTGTTGTAGAAATAAAAAAGAAAAACAATAAGTGAGTGAATGGTTGGGTCCACGAATAGGATAAGCCACTAGCTTTGTGGATGAATCCAACCACCGTACTCTAAGAAATAGTATAATGGAACACTTGGGAAATAACTCTCAAGGGTAAATAGTTGCAGTTGCTCGCCCACCTCAGAAGGATGAAATATCAGATGGGCCTCTATGATGACCCATTCATGACCGTTTGAGAAGATTCGCAATTGACAAGCAACTGGAAAAATCCAGCTATGGAACCTCCGTGGAGTGAGGGGACTACTTGGAGCCACTCGAGAAAGATGAGTGGCCCCAGATTAGCTCCAGAGACGATGGTCCCAGATGTTAAGCTGGTTAAAAAATAATTGAAGAATTACAATCCCAGCTAGCTACTTGTCTTGATGGTAATTCCACCACATGTTTTCTGGCATCCCCTGTCTACGATCATTTTGTGTCCTAAAGCGGCTTTGAAGGTTATAAAAGGGAGATGGGAGCCACCTCCTGCACGGTGGATGAAAGTAAATGTGGACGGGGGTGTTTGCTCACTGCAGAATGAGACTTTTGCAGGTGTTATTTTCCAGAATTCGCGGGGCTTATTCACTTTGGCAGCTACGTGTAAAGTGGGCTGGGGATGGCCTCTAGAGGCCGAATTAGGGGCAATTCTATTTGCTATTGAATTAGCAAGTGTTAGGGGGTGTATTAACTTATGGGTAGAGTCAGACTCCGCTTTGGTTGTCCGAAAGATGAAAAGGGATGTAAACTTTATCCCCTGGAGGCTCCGCGCTAAGTGGATGTTAGTGTCTCATTTGATGGAATCGATGAACGTTCGCTTTTCTCACATATTTCGGGAAGGAAACATGACGGCGGATGTGTTGACGAGGAGGTACTATTTAGAAACGTGGGTTGACATTGCTCCTGAATTTCTGGGCCACTGCCTGTTTATGGATATGCAGTCCGATTTCTACAGGATATCGTTGTGAATTGTGCTTGCATTTTGATCTTCCATTTATCATAATCTTCTTCGGAGAACATAGGAACCTTGTATTTCACCATTTTTGGAGCCATGCAAGTATGCAGACGTGTTTTTCAAAAACAAAAAGGATCTAGCTAGGTACTGATCAAAGCAGTGGCAAGCGAACTGCTCTGATACCACTTGCTGGTCCTTTAAGTGGTCAAGGTCTAGAGGGGGAGGGGGGGTGAATTGACCTTTAAAAAACAAAACATATTTTAAACTTTTCAAAAGAGGATTCTAGAACCTTACAGTTGTCTTCTATAAATTTAAAACAAGAAGTCTACAAGAGTCTTGGACCACAAAGGTTACAGTTGTAGACTATTGAAGTTTACAACTGCAAAGTTAGAAAAACTTTACAAAATAAAACAATCAACACAAGATCAGAGGAGTTTTCACACTTGAAAGTGTATTGAAAAACCTCTAATGTGCAGCGGAAATAAAGTGTAAGTGTTAATGAAAAATAATGTGAACTATTGCAACTTAACAACTGAGTGACTTATGAAGTCTACAGCTGTAGAGTTTAGTTCCTTTGTGAAAAACATAAAGTTTTAAGCACTATTTTAAAATGAATTATGAATGTATCAAGAAATTAAATATGCAATGTACAAATAAAATAAAAAAGATAAAGCAGTAAATAAGCAAGGTTTATAGTGGTTAAGAGTCTTTGAATAAGACCTCCTACATCAACTGTTACACCACTCAGGTATCAAATTCACTAAGAAGTGATCACAAATATCAATACATGTAATTCCTCCTCAGAACTAGATTCACTCAGATTTCTATTCCAAGTATGAGAATACTCTAACCTATTCACACAGAATACAAACTCACAAAGAGTTTTAAAAACCTCACAAAGAGATATCTACACTAAGTAGAAATTAAAAGTGTGTGAGGAAACAACAACAAATGTGATTCTTTCTAAGAAATCCTAACCAATTATCCTATGAATCACAAAGAATGAAAAATAGAAAAGTTATCTCTCTCAGAATTGTTGGTTGTAGACTTGCTGAAATTGAATGCTCTAGTTGTTGTTGTTGTTTCCTCTGAAATCTTTCTCTATTTATAGATGAAGAGATGTGTCTTATCCGCTGGAGAATTCAAATTTGAATTTTAGATAAGGCTCCCATTTCTCTCTATAGTCTTGCGTGTGTGAAGTTGTCCTCCATCTTCACTCAAAATAGTACTGGTAGTACTTATTTATCCTTATTATCAGAATTCTGGTTCTCTTTTGAATTAGTCTTCATTAATCATCCGTATTCTTCATGATAAACACATCCTTAATTACTCTCTAGTGAGTGCATAAGTGTTTCACTAAATGAGTTTTAAGGGTCTTGGTAATCCTTCTTAATCCTTAATATTGTACTTTAATCTTCAAATGGTCTTCTCAGTTGTAGGTTTCTTGAACATTGCCGCTGCAAATTCATTTCTAGCTATAGGAATAATATTACAACTGCAAGGTCTTGTCTAGCTGTAGGTTAAACAACTATACAGCTATAGACTTCCATTTTACAACTATAACTTCCTTAGCCATTAAACTTACAAAATATATTAGTAACAATTCAATAAAGTATATATTTTGCATACATCAAAATCTAATCAAACTTTGAGTTTGTAATTTTTAGTACACTATTCTATTTTTATATATACTAATATTATTCTCCAGTGCGATGCACGATTATGTATTAATAATATTTTAATATGAGATGAAATATGTTATAAATTTAAATTAAATTTATTTTGTTCTTCAATTAATTATTATTTATTAGTTTTTTTAAATTGTTTATTAATATATGATTTATGTGAGATAATATATATGTAAGTATCTAACAATTATTTAATTAATTATATATATATATATATATATTTGAATTTTTTTAAACTAACAAAATACTAAAATTTTAGAAACAACATTAACATTGGAAAATATTAATAAAGTTTTCCTTAACTTCAAGTACTGAACTATATTAAAATAAATAAATAATTTTAAATAATAGAATTCATTTTATAGATTTGATTTGATTTTGTATATGGAACATGAATGTGTATTAAAAATAAAATAAAAACGTTTAATTTGAATAATAGAATAGATGCCATGATTGAATTGATAAGAGTTTATTTCAATATATTTTCATTACATAAATACACAAATTTTTTATTTGACATGTACTATATATTGAAGAAAAAAAAAACAGAATATTATACAAGTGTAACTAAACTAAAAATAAAAATTGATGTGTTAAACATATATAAAGGGTAGAGTAATATGTTACAAATTAATAGGCGAAGAACAATATTAATATTTTAGCAACACTTGAGTAGAAATTTCTTCCGCAGAAGTTACTAGATATATAAAAAGAAAAAATGGAATCGCACGCGCACATACATCTACCTATCCCTCACGCGTACATACTCCCCAGGTACAAACTCACGCCTAACCAACCAACCCCCCCCCCCCCCCCCCCCCTCCCTCCTAACAAACTCACGCCTAACACAAGCCAACAGTTTCATTTTTTTAAGTTTATTTTTGGTTTTTTTATATTTTTTAATTATTGTATAGATTAAAATATATATTTAATATTATATTACAAATAAATATTTATACATATAGTAACACACATTTAATCTTACAGTAACACATATTTTCTTTTATAGTAACATACATTTGTCTTTCAATTTGTGTTACAACATGGGCAAATGTGTGTTACTATAAGGACAAAATATCTATTTATGAGAATAAATATGTGTTTTTCAATTTATTTATCATCCATTTAAATCTAGGTATATTGTTTCATGTAATACATGTGTTATTATATGAAAAAAATAATTAGTTCTTTAAAAATAAATAAATATTTGTGAATAGTCAATATTTTTTATTATAGTAACACACATTTTGCTCTTGCATTATGTGAAAAATTATTTATTCTATAAAAACAAATGAATATGTGTACAATAACAATATTTTATAAGATAGTAACACACATTTGCTCTAATAGTAACACACATTTATATCTCTATTTTTGTTACTATATAGGCAAATGTGTATTACTATATGGAAAAAATATATTTTTATGAGAATAAATATTTGTTTCTTAATTTATCCGTCATCTTTTAAATCTAGGTATATTGTTTCATGTAATAAATATGTTATTATATAAAAATATATAATTATTTCTATAAAAATAAATAAATATTTGTGAATAATTAATATTTGTTCTTATAGTAACACAAATTTTGATCTTGCATTATGTGAAAATTTTTTATTCTATAAAAATAAATAAATATATATAAAATAACAATATTTTATAAGATAGTAACACATATTTGCTCTAATTGTAACACACATTTGTCTCCCAATTTGTGTTACTATATGAGCAAATGTGTGTTACTATATGAGCAAAATATAATTTTATTATAATAAATATGTGTTTCTTAATTTATTAATTATCCCTTAAAATCTAGGTATATTGTTTCATGTAATACATATGTTATTATATTAAAAAATAATTATTTCTATAAAATAAATAAATATTTGTGAATAATCAATATTTATTCTTAAAGTAAAACACATTTTTCTTTTGCATTATGTGAAAATTATTTATTTTATAAAAATAAATGAATATGTGTACAATAACAACATTTTATAAGATAGTAACACACATTTGTTCTAATAGTAACATATATTTGTTCTCCAATTTATGTTATTATATGAGTAAATGTGTGTTATTATATGAGTAAATGTGTGTTATTATACTATCATAAATTGAGAGCAAGTTTTTAAATTTATTATATAATATTATTTAATTTATTTTTAAATTTATAATAATTAAAAAATAATAAATATTTTTTTTTACACTTGGGGTCAGGGCCTATGTTGGGCGTGTGGGGGAAGGGGGGGGGGGTGTTGAGGGTTGAGGGAGGAAGGAGTGAATCACATTACATGTGAATATGAATTTCCGAGAGTGTGCGTGGTGGGAGAGGGAGGGCTGTGCAACGAATCAAATAATTTTGATTCGATTCGATATTTGTATTCGAATTTTGATATTTATATTCGAAATTTTATGATTCGAATTTTATTATAAATATTCGATTCGATTCGATTATTATTTAAATACAAATACAAAATAATGATATTCGGTTCGATATTCGTAAATATTCTATTAAATATTTTTTTATAAATATTATAATGATAATAGTTAGTATAATTATTGATATTATTATTATTATTTTAATATTATAGACCATTAGAAATTTATGGCTACTATAATTACTATTATTTTAAGGATTAAGCATATTGGATAATAATCTAGATACCATATGCATCTATATTTCAAACTCTCACTTGAGGGTTGTAAATGAATCAAATACTCTTGGTTCGATTAGGTATTCGTATTCGAATTATGATATTCGTATTCGAAATTTTATGATTCGAATTCGATTCGAATTCGTTTACAAATATTCGATTCGATTATTATTCAAATACAAATACAAAATTATGATATTCGATTCGATTAGTTTATAACCTTGTGCGCGTGAGTTTGTTAATTGCTTTTGTCTATTTTTAAAAATTTCTACGGTAGAAATATTTATATAAGTTTTTGTCTTAATATTTTATATTTTGGCGGAAATTTGTGAATAAAAAAACAATATTATGTTTATATATAAATATATAGATATAGACAAAAATTTATATACGAATTTCTACGGATTTAAGATCCGTAGAAATATCCATTTTTGAAAATTGGCGGGTCTAAATCGGGTCGGGTCGAATTTGAGTATATTTTTCCAAAATTCGCGCAGCTTGTGATTTCGCTCCCAGGTATGTTACAATTTGGGCAAATGCATGTTACTTTAAGGCAAAACGTGTGTTACAACCAGATTAAATGCTCTTTTCTACACATATTCATTTATTTTTGTAGAAGTAAATATTTTTCATGCAATGTAAGACATGTATATGTTACATTGTATGTGTAACACATATTTATTCTTAATAAAAATACATTTTATCCTATAGTAACACATATATGCTCATATAATAACACAAATTGAGGAACAAATATATGTTACAATTAGAGTAAATATGTATTACTGCAAATTTATGTTAATATTGGAGTAAATTTGTGTTACTGCAAATGTGTCTTACATCTAGAGTAAATGTGTGTTACAATTAGAGTAAATGTATGTTACTGCAAATGTATGTTACAATTAGAGTAAATATGTGTTACTGCAAGATCAAATGTGTGTTAATGTATACACAAACATTTATTTATCCTTATAAAAATATATATTATATTTTATATAACATATATAAGGTATTAAATGATGTATTAAGTACATGAATAACATATTATTAACATAAATCAACAAAGAGAATAAAAAAATAAATTAAGTAACACATATTTATCTTTGCAAAAATACATATTTTCTTTATAGTTACTTGAAAAGTATAAAAAATTAATTTTTTAAGAATTAGTAACACAGATTTTGCTTAATTGTAACACACATTTGCCCAAATCGTAACATATCTGGGAGCGAAAAAACCTGGAACTACAAGTTGCGCGAATTTTGAAAAAAAAATGTTCAAATTTGACCCGACCCGATTTAGATCCGCGAATTTTTAAAAAATAAATATTTCTACGATAGAAATTTCTACACAAGTATTGCTCATAGATATACAGATTCTGCAATGGTAATTGCTAATACTCCAACATGTACATGATCATTGGAATAAAACGGCGCTGGAAATTGAATTGGATAATTTCCAACAATTGTACCGTTGAAAAAATTCCAATGGACAATACTGTTGAAAATGGAATCGCAATTTGCATTGTAAAGAATTTCGGCAGCTGAAAATTCCAACTGACAAAATTCATTGAAAATTGCCGTTTGAACATTTCTCCATTATAATTTCCATTGGAATCATGAAGAAGACACAAAATTTCAATTGATATTTGAATTAAAAATTAAATTTGTGAGACACATCCCAACCTTCAAAATTATTTTATTCTGCAATATTATTTATTATATTATGCACAAAATGGTTCACAAAATTAACAAAAATTACAAATTTGATCTGTGCAGAAAAAAATATACTCCCTCCATCCCAAATGAACTTGCAAGTTTTCCTTTTCGAGACGTCCCACAGGAACTTGCAAGGCCAAAAATGAAAACTCTTTTATAAACTTCACCCTCACAATATCTACATATTTATACAAAATATCACTACTTTTTCAATTTTTGGGCCCACATTACACTCAATCCAACTAACTTCTTTACTTTTTACATAAAATTTTACCAAATTAACCCTCAAAATACTACTTTTTTTACTTTATTCCACTTTTTTATTAATTTGTGTGCCCCTCCCCCCTTGCAAATTGCTCCGGGACGGAGGGAGTACTTTTGTGCAGAAAAAAGTTACATTTCTGTGCAGATATTGTGAACCAATTTGTAAATATAATTACTTTTTTGAATCAATATCACTACAAAAAAAATGAGTTTTAGCGACCGCCAAACGGTCGCAAAACATACTTAGCGACCG
>JAPKLY010000558.1:136775-222286 GCA_026898435.1 Prunella vulgaris
GAGTTTCGACTATAAATTAACAAACATATCCAATTTTTTTAAACAAAAAATCAACTATAATCAATTACAATAATTATTCACATTATCAATTCTAATACATGAATATTATAAATTCTAAAATTTAATTAGTCACATGAAGAACACTTATAAAACATATATAATACACAAAATTAAAAATTAAACTGTAAAATTGTAAAAACGTACGGTGAATTAGAAGCAACGAGCACAACATAATAATAGACCTCCACAATTGCCACCAACACGTTGAAACAATTCTCGTTTGAATTTGGGAGATTTTTTGGGGTGTGAGTGGGGTTTTTTCCCCGAAAAAACTGAAGAAAATAGAAGCTGATTCTGTTCTATAATCGCGTTTTAGGATTAGCGACCGCTTTGGCGGTCGCAAAATTGTGAAATTAAATGGAGCCAACTACCCTAAACCGGATACTACTTTAGCGACCGCATAGGCGGTCGCAAAATTAATGTTTATATTTGCGACCGCCAAAAAGCGGTCGCTAAATTAAAGATTATATTTGCGACCGCCGTAAAGCGGTCGCTAATATTCAAAAACAAACCGGGTCTACTTTTCCGGGTTGCCATGTACGGGTTTAAATTTTAGCGACCGAATTTCTGCTTACGACCTCTTGCTGGCGGTCGCAAAATACTTTACTAATATGTTTGCGACCGCTTCTGGTGGTCGCAAAATGTTAAATTGATTTAGCGACCGCTAGCGGTCGCTAATTTTCCAAACTTTACCAAAACACCGTGGCGGTCGCAAAAGCGGTCGCTATTTGATATTTTAGCGACCGCTTTATTGGCGATCGCTATTTGATATTTTAGCGACCGCTTTATTGGCGGTCGCTAAAAGCCGCGTTTTTTGTAGTGTATGTAAGTCACCATTAGTTGTTATGGAGCATGAACTATAGTTTGATAACTTGAGATGTTTTTGAGTCTTCAAATTTTTGTGTAATATATATGACTCTATTTTATTTAATATAAAATTTATAATTTAAAAAATTTTAAGTGAATATTTATTTTAATTTTTATTATAAAATAGAGAATATTAAAAAAATTAAATAGAATTATTTTAAAGGTTAGATCATTGGTTCAACCAGGCCTATCAATTTAACTGGCAACCAATGCCTTATCCCATTCAATCATTAATTTAGTTACGAGCGTATTGAGTTAAATACGTAATTATTATTGATATAAGAAGTAGTTAATAAATATATTGTATAATATATATTAATATACACGAGTCGTACAATTAAAAGATTTTTGTAAAAATCTAATTCTGATTATTTAAATAAATATATTTAAGAAAAAAAAAATCAAAATCTAACTTTACTAGGTTGGGATAATTAGGGTAGGGGATAGTTTACCTACGTTCATCTCCACTTATAGTTTGATACTGTATCTAATTAAATTTTAAACTAAAGAAAGACTACATAATTATGCGAAGACCTGGAATTTTTGGGATCGTGGAGTGGTGGTGGCCAATAAAATATAGCACCATTAAGTTGACTTATCAATTTCTTTCGTTTTTGTTTTTTATAAAGTATTGGAAAATTTAATAACAATGACATGTGTAGATGAAGATGTCTCATGCAAATTGACACGAGAAAATTGAGGCACGATTTAGTTTCACACTTCGTAAAATATTATTGCTCCGTGTATTGATGCAATACGACTCTGACAATCGTCCCCAGGATAGTACGACTTTGGAGTCTTCCGCCCATTGTACTACGAAATTGAAGCTGTCTACAAATTGCAAATGAGTATCTATAACTTTCAGACTCGATTCTAATGCAACTCTACATTTCTAGTATGCATGCATTTGATAATTGTTGAATTAATTCAAAATATATGTTAAATCCATTCAATTGTACGAAGACAAAGTGAGAGGATCTTTATATAGATTTTCAAGAGTTGTAGGTATTATGTGTGATTCTTTGCCATTTCACTTTTCCAAAAAGTCGTAACCTTTAGGAAAAATCGTTCACAAAAAATTATCTCTTTAATTTGAAGAGATACAACACTTCACTATTAACACAATAAATGCATTTATTAATGTGTTTATATATCCACATATTAAATAGTATTAATTTTTCATTCACATCAATTTAATTTTGAGAAATCAAATCAATTAAACTTATTTACGTAAAATAAATAATTAAATTATGACTTAATATTTAATGAAAAAAATGATCAAACTAATATTTCCAATAAAAAGGAGTTGATTTACCACATTAAGTGGCGGGCAAATTATGTATTAAAAATGTAACTAAATTTTATATATGGAGAGTAACTATTTGCCCGATATTCCCATTAACCACCAATTTAACAAGTTTATCTTTCTTCGCACTTGAATTTAACGAAACTTCATGACCATTTTGTGGATTTATATTTTAAAAAAAAAAAACCTCAATAAACTTTGAAATGAATTATTGTAAATTTGACATATATATATATATATATATATATATATATATATATATATATATCACAAAACATAAGTATTAAGTATATACACATCACTGCAACTAATAAATTATGTTCAAGAATTTGCCTGTATATATGCATTTTGCCTAAGGATAAGTCTCATGTGCACCAATTATACCGTGTAATTTAAGTGTATTTTTAAAAAGTTATACAATTTATTATTGAAAAGTTGCACAAATTATTACTGAAAAGTTACACTATGAAAGATATACTTTTCAATAATAACATGTGTAACTTTTCAATAGTTTTTTGTGTAACTTTTAGAAAATGAACTTGAATTGCACCTTGTAACTGGTGCATACAAGACTAATTTATTCTGGGATTGGGGCCGAGGTAATTACTGGTAAGTTATTTTAACTTTTTCTTAATCATAATTTGAAAATTTAAAATTTTTGCTTCCAAAAATAAAAGAAAAAGGAAAAGAATAAATTTTCGTTATAAAATATTTTATGCATAATATATTAAATCATTATTATATTTAACTCATCGGTAGTATTTTCATATACACTTATTTAAAAATAAAAATTTGTGTTTTATATATTTTGAAGTGTATTTTTAATTGAAGAAAAATATGTTTATTGATTGGATTTTAAAAAATATTAAGATTTGAGTATTTGTGGTGGATAAATTTACAAAACAAATAAAAAAATGTAGAATGCATAACATAAGAAATTAATTATAGTTAGTAAAATAAAAAAGATAAAACTTTTTTATTTAAATATTGAAATGCCTTAAGCTGGGAAAGGCAACACCTACCATTACTTTTAATGAAATTAATAATTCATGAGCCCATAAACACCAGAAATTGATATTACAGTACTGATAATAACAAACTCCCATATTTAGAGTGCATTTATTAGTACATTTTATTTTAGTGAAGTGCCTAACATTATTTCTTGGACATACTTAATTGGCCATGTTCTGACGGGATCAGTATTTAATAGTTGTATACTTATATTTAATTATAATGTTTGATAGGTTTAAGTATTAATTTAAGCCATGCTCTCATGGTATGCATGTCTGCTATATATAATTTGCTATTTCTGATTTGACCTTCCATGTAATTTGATATATATATACTCTCAAATTAATTAAACAGAAATGCAAAGAAATGAAGTAATAAAAAAATTAATTCTGCTTGACAAAGTCTTTTTTGTCTTATGTGAAAAATCCTACCCCTCCATCCCAATATTTTCTTCATAGGTGGAGTTTTACGCATATTAAGAAAAAGTAAAGTATGTAAGTGTGAAGTTAAATAATAAAATATAAAAAATTATAATTTATTGACTTTTGTGAGTGTGAGTTGTTTCTTTTTTTGGGGTGTGAATAAAGAGTTGGGACATCCATATAAGAAAAGTGTGAAATTTATCTTGGGACAGAGAGAGTATAAATTTATAATTCGTACAATTGGATCGACTCCGACCCCTACTCTATTAGAAATAACGGATTATTAATAAGTATATATATATATATAATTAGTTAAATAAAAATAGTTCACGTACGTATTTTCGTATGTTTCTAAATATTATTGTAGATATATGTTAGTCCTTTCATGAATATCAATTATAAATTTTTATGGTGAATAATGCGAAAATCCTAAAAGGTCCACTTCATTTTGCCCTACCATTTACACCTTTTCCGGGCTACTCAATCATTGGTTACTCAGATGCTGATTAGGCTTGCGTGACCATCCACGATCCACTTGGGATATTCTATATTTTTAGGTAGAAATTTACGTTTCTTATAGTACAAAGAAACATTTGCTGGTGCTCACAGCAGCTGTTAGTCTAAATAACTTTATTTATACGCGTTATGTTTTTAAAATATATTATGTTTGAATTTTTTATTTATAAAATTAGAATGATTTATGCATTTATAAAATTAGTGTACAATACAATATTTTTTAAAATTGGTTGAACCGGGAATCAGCCATAAAATCGGCCAGGTTACACCCTGAAAACGATTTTTACAGTTTAACCGGAAAAACCCAGTTGAACCGGTATATTTTTATATTTTAATTTTTTTATAAAATCTAATTTCTTTTACTAAAACTATATTATTCTAAAATTTATATATTTTAAATTTTCATAGTAATATTTTAATTTGAGACTTCATTATGCATGAGTTATGAAACATATCATGGATTACAATCTAATATTATAACTTGAGCTATTTTGTATTTTCATTTTGACTGCCTATGATTCTATAGTGTTTATTTCAAAATGAAAGTTATAATTTATTAAAATTTATATAAAAATATTTAATTTATTTGAGTTTTTAATAAAATATATAATATATTAAAAAAATATACCGAAGTGATTTTACCGGTTGGACCGTTGAACTGGAAATTGGTGCTTTATACAATTTGATCACCGGTTCGATTATAAAAATACTGGTACAATATGATTACAATAAAAAATATACTCCATACATATTATTAGCTCATATATACATAAATTATTATTTAGTTAATATATAAAGAAGTGTCACTACAAAAATACGTTTAGCGACCATATTAGCAATCACTTTTTATCACAATTAGGTTTAGAGAGTGATTAGTGATCGTCTTAAGATGGCCAAGCGATTAGCAGTAGCACGAGCATTACTGAAAATTCACAATAAAGAGACAAACACGACAATTGGAACAAACAAGGTTAAAAAAAATGATCAAGAAAGATTAAGGCAAAGTAGCTCGCCCACCAGCATGTCCACCTAGCTCGCCCACCAGCATGCCCACCTAGCTCGTCCACCAGCTCGCCCAAAGTACCACTCCATACCACCAGATATCTACTCCTAACCAAGTGGGTATGTGTCAAATCAGTGTCACGTGGTACGACCAAATGGCAAACAGGAATTCCACAGGGGGTCCACCTCGGAGGGAGCTGGCCACCAAGTGGCGAATAGGAATCCCACAAGGGGTCCACCTCGGAGGGGGGCTGGCCACCAAGTGGCGAACAGGAATCCCACAGGGGATCCACCTCGGAGGGGAGCTGGCCACCAAATGGCGAACAGGAATCCCACAAGGGGACCACCTCGGATGGGGGGATGACCACAAAGTAGCGAATAGGAATTCCATAAGAGGACCACCTCGGAGGGGAGCTGGCCACCAAGGCGACCTACATGAGGCAAACAAGAGGCGAGCTAGGGGCGAGCAGGAGATGCACATCACCAAAGTTACATGCTCATCACCTTGCAAGACAACGGAGCATTGAAGATTAAAGAAAATCTTGATTATGACAAGATTATAGGCGAGCAAGAGTGAACCTAGTAAGCAAGCCCACGAGGCCAACCTGAAGTTGCTCGCCCCTATGCTCGTTGTTATCCTCAGAGTCCCTATATCATCCCTCAGTTCGCACAACAACAAATCCAGCACATCCTTCGATATGAAGATCAAATCAAAGCATGTACTGGGGGAAAAATGTTGATAAAAGAAATCACACCAACAATCAAGGAATAATCAATAAAGCTTAATTGAAGATTAAAGAGAATCTCAACCTTGGTGAAATAATGGGCCAGCAAAAGAGGGTGAACCGAGCCGGTGAGCCCACGTGGCCAAGTTAAAGCTGCTCACCACCTTGCTCGCCACCTTGCCTGCCACGTAGGGCAAAGAGGTGAACAAGGATGGACCAAGCCAGCAAGCCTACACGGCCAAGTTAATGCTGCTCGCCACCCTGCTCGTCCTACATCCCAAAGTTGTACATTCGACCCGTGAACAAAGAGAATACAAACCAAATGTTACTCGCTGCTCGCCCAGGCTGCTCACCTAACACAACAACGGATGCCGATAAGCCCGCAAACCACACCCAACCAATGGGGACAAGAGTGGATGCATACTTGGAACCCCACAAGGAGGCAAGCAGGTCACAACCTCATCCAAGTGAAGGACGTCCGCCCTACTGAAGACTGCTCGCCCAAGAAGCAATTGGTCCCCCAGAAGAGGAGACAAGCAGGCTAAAGGGCAGTTTAGTCTTTTTAAGGGCCATTAGTATGTATAAAACTTAAGGTAGTGACAAGTGGAGGACACTTGTCAGGAGATTAGGCTAATTAGCCTAGATTAACGACACCTCACCCATGCAAGGATATAAATAGGCATTTTGTTTTTTTTTTATCGGTAAATGTTAGTTGTTAGTAGTTAGGTTAGTTCACCAAGTCTCCTTACACTCCATATCTACAAGTCCAACCTTATATCTCCCTCCTAATTCGTTCCCAGAGGGAATCGAACCCAGGTCACTCACTTAAGTAAGGAGCCACTTGGTTATAAATAGGCATTTTGTAACACTTCAAAGGGGATTCCAACATCTTTCTAAGAGATATATACATTACCCACTTTCTTTCACTACACTTCTCTATACATTCCAAACTATTAAATCAATTCACTTACTTAGATTATTGTTTGAGTGATTTTACACAGAAATTAGCCATATAATCAGTCATTTAGAAGAATCATTCAACAAATATTTCACTAATATTTTTTATTTTATAAATTTCACATTTTAAAGTGTTGTGGTACGATTATTACGATGGGCCCAAGCCTATAAACGATCGTACGAGACCCAAACTCAATATGGTAGATCTTAGAGTGCGAGCACGAGTAAATTTAGTACTTACGGACACAGGCAAGTCGAGCACCTACGGGCATGAGCAAGTCAAGCACCTACGGGAACGGGCAAGCCAAGCACATATGGGCACGAGTAAGTCGAGCACCTACGGACATAAGAAAGTCGAGCACCTAAGGGCACGAGCAAGTCGAGCACCTACTAACACAAGCAAGTCTAGCACCTATGAGCACGAGCAAATTGAGTACCTACGGGCACAAGCAATCTCATGGTCAACTCTTACAGAGGAGTTCTAGCCATTATACATAATTTAGGGCATAATTAATATCATTAAATGCCCACAAAAGGAAACTATTGTTTATTATAGGAAGACTTCTTGTAATAACTTTGTAACGAACTAGTTGACTAGTAGAGCATGATAGGTGCATGTACCTTATTTAAGATCGTCTATAAATTTGGACTTAAGACCATCATTGTTTCACGAATTTGATTAATACAAAGATCACACTTAAGTCTAAACTCTTGCAATATAAGACCTGGGCAAATCTCTATGTTATTTAAATATTCTCTGCACGATTATTCAGGTATATTATAAATTATTTGTTATCCCAATCCCAACCACATAAAGATTTAATTAGGTGATAACATACACTACTAAGTTTTTTAATTTATTAATTTTTTATGCATTTAATTGTATATAAGTCCGAATTGAATTATATTTTTCTTAAAATTTATCAAGTTAATTCTTTTTTATTCGTTCATATAGACTTTTCAATAATTTTTTTATTTTGTAAATATAATATTTTGACACTACTATATATTTTAAATTTGTAATTTAATTTCTTTTAATCCTCATTGTTCAAAATTGAGAGAACGTCTTCTACAAGTTTGAAATTATGGCAGGGAAAAATATGCTACACTACAAGTAGGAAAAGAAGAAGATTTTACAGAACAATGGAAGAAAGGGTCAACAATTGAGAAGAGAAGAAAGAGCCAGTATCCTCAAACTCGATTTCGACGACGCAGAATTGCATGAGAAAGAGTCTATAAAAGAAAAAGAGAATGTGGCTGAAGAAGAGGAGAAAGCCTATGAAGAAATTGATTTTGAAATGAACGTGCTATTGAACCTGTTCATTACTAAAAAGAGAAAAGTATCGAAGAAGAAGAATGGAAAATTCGTTCTGCAGAATGTGACCGAAGAGTTCCCGAAGATGAAGAAGAGCAACACGAATGTAGAAGAGATACCTCTCCGATGGCATCATCCAGAAATGAAGAAGAGCAACACGAATCTGATGAGGAGGAACAATAATCTAAACAACAATCTAGTACACCCTCACAATCTGATAATGATGAGATACCTTCTGAGCACTCCAAGTCTTAATCCGATGAAGATATAGAGTATTTTGATATTACTAGTAAGAAATTAAGAGAGATAAGAACTAGGATGTTAATACCTGAGAAGTTGATCAAATTATCTAATTTTTAACGTGTGGATATGCTTAATTATCTTGAAGACAAGTCTCTGATGCATTCTGTTCATTTTGCCAAACCATTCTTTGTTGAGTAAATTTATGAGTTCTATGCAAATCTAAAAGAACATACTAGTAGAAAAAATTCCAGGCATTATGGAAACACATGGTTTAGAGGTGACAAGATTATGATCAAAATTCTAGGGTGATTAACTATAAAATAAAATTGTTTTCAGCCCACTGTTGATGACTTGGATGAGGTGGTTTCTGTGTCACTGGTGGTCAAGTCACTTAAATAAACTAAATTCCTCAAAGCTGACTAGTCTATGTTTTGTATTGCACAAATTGATAGTTTATAACTAGATGTGTTCAACAAATACTACTATTATGACCAAAGAGAAAGTTGCCCTCATGTATAAAATAGGACATTTAAATTAGTTTGATTTGGACCAAATGATTTTTTGAAATATTATGAGTTATTCAAGAGGTTTCTCAAAAAGACTTGCTGCCGTCACCCACTCTTTTTGACTCTGCGTCGTTAGTCCTCGCAGAGGTCAATGTTCAACGTTCATATCTGTGAATCATGATTTCCCTCCCACTCCTGAATTTCAGAACGCCACACTTGATTTTTCTATTATCTCGAAGAGTAGGATTCACCGGTGCTCAGACCAAATGATGAGGCGACCACAGTCGGGGCGATGATTGACCACTGTATAGAATGACCTAGTCACTTGGTCTCTATTACTCATAAGGTAAAATATATGTCATTAGATTTTATTATCTTGTTAGACTAACCAATTGCAAATTAATTGTAGAAATTATAGACTCCCCAAAGGACTAAGACTTGGGATCCTCATGCTGCAGTGCATATTGAGAGGGAAAGACCGAGAGGGCCTCATGCTGCAATGCCTAGACGACGACTAGGTTATCCTTTGCCAGAAGACGTGGATCACAGCGTTACTATGATGTCTATGGTGAACATGATGATATCGTCCTCCACTTTTCAACTAGTTCTAGTTTCTTTTACTGCTTACTTTCATATAAATGGTTGAGAAGACTATATCAAACGGGATCATATTGAGGAAGTAGTCCATGACCAGTGGTTGGGTTCGACTACCATTACTTTTTTATCTCATGTATGTGTTTACTGTCTAGAGGTTTAATTTTCTTATGTTAAATAGTAATATGTGTATGTTCATTTATTAAAGATATTTGGGTATGTTATACCTATCAAGAAATCAAGAGGTAGCTTTGAGGTATTCTTTCATCTCCACCCAAGTGATTGCCTATGTAGGTAATGACCACAACCATCATATGGAGATGTTGCACATGTATAAATATTCTGGGAGAGACAATCTCATTTTTGGCCTACATGTGTGGGGTAAGTACATACAACAAACATGTCATCAAAATATTTATTAATATAAACATGCAATTGAAATATTTTTAATATTTTTATTAAAATGCAGACAACATTGATTGTTGATCGCCATAAACATGAGTACACTTGTGGTATATTTTGTGGATCCACTTGTGGATGGAGTGCATTCCAATCGCCATGATATCATTAGATATATGGACTGATAATTTTTTTTAATATTTAATTATTTTAATATCATTAGATCATTTTATTTTTAGAATTATGCATATGTAATTTATTTTTATTTTTAATTACAATAATAACAGTGTGATGAGGATGTATCAGAATCTCCTTCAGCCTGAATCATAAAGAATTAACTTTTAATATAGTTTTGTGGAAAAATATTAAGGTATGTACTTTAGAAAATGATCAAATTAATTGAAAAAAATTCGTAATTCATGTATTAATTATAATTGGTAATCAACAGGTGCCGAGGCAGCAAGATGACCTCCACTATGCCACTTTTGTATGTAGCTACATTGCAGATATTATGTTGACTTCTCAAACGACGGTTCCAATGGACGTAAGTAGCTAGATTTATCAATTTATTAATTTAAATATAGTGAGAAAATTATAATTTTTTTATAATATATATATATATGTTTCTAATTACATTTTTAATTACAATTTGTCTATGAATAACCGCTCCCTACGTGCGGAAAGAAAAGAATCAACAAATTCAAAATAGAGGGTGTTTGTATAATAATTTTTTATATGATAGCGATTTAGTATAAATTTTGGTAGAACGATATGTAACTTATATTTAATTTATGATGATGCATTTAATTAGTTATAAGTTGATGTTTTGATATTAATTGATTTATGTTAAGTATTTTATTTTTTTGAATTTTTAATATTGTATAAAAAGAATTTTAAATATATAATATATAGATATATATATACATATATATGTATAAATGGTATACAAAAATTTAAAATATAAAACTTACATAGCGGTTGAAAATCGTTGTCTAAGTGAATATAATTTTTTTTAAAATTCTAAATAGCGGTTTTGAACCGCTTTGTAAGTGCAATTTTTAAAGTTGTTATCTCTTAACTTAATTAGAGAGCGCGCTGTTGATTGGATAACTCTTATAACCGCTCTCTAAGCGGAAAAATAAGGACTCTCCAAGCCTATATTTGTATTAGTGATTTGTAAAAAAAATAATAGTTACTTTTAATAAAATTATTGTAATTTTTAAAAAAATTGATGATAGATTTTTAGTAAAATATGATCATATTTTTAAGAAAGTGATAATTACTCTTAATAAAAATATTATCATTTTTTTAAGTTTTATTACTTTAAATAATTACATCATAAGTAATCTCACAAAACTTCTCTCTCTATATATAAATATATTTATCTGCAATATATATTGGATTTTAGAAAGTCGACCTAATAATAACGCACTAAAAAAAGTTAATGCAGTGATGACACATATCTAGCCAGCCGTAAGAACTATAGTACTTTGTCTTCATATATTGACTTTATAGAAAGATCAAAAGTGACTTGGGTTGGTACTTTTGAATCAGTTTCACGTAAGTTCAGTTTACACTTAAAAATTTATAGTAATATTACTAATATCTTTTAATAAAATTATTATGACAAAGTTTTATATATAAAATTTATTTATAATAAAATTATCATGAAATTATTTCAAAAAAGCAAATATTATATTAAGAGTATAAAAATTTCATTAGGAATATAAAAAATTGGGTAAGTGGTCTTATATTTTAACTGTTGTTGATTGCTTTTCTAATACTTTTTTATACTCTTAACAAATATTTTATATTTGAAAACAATTTATATATATAATTCATGATAAAATAGTTTTATTTTATATATAATATTTATCTCAGCTGACCTGACTGATTTCTCGTCTGAATCTCCTTAGTTGTCTTCAGCTCAATTGACCTGGCTTATATAATAATACAAATTACCTTAGATTACTTTATCTGTTCTGACCGCGGCTAAATAAACTCAAGAACATCAACTGACGTGATCCTGAAATCATCTGGTCAGTTCACAACTGATTTGATTCAACTCATCTGAATTAACAATATCTTGACTATACACACTTGATCCAGAACAATCTCATATGATCTAAGTCTCCTAATTTAAACCAAGTCTTGTAATCACCAGACTTACAACCTCGGTTGATCCTACAAATTACATTGTACTTCTCAATCGTTTAGAGAGAGCTTTACTTACAAAAAAACTTATACATTTTACTCTTTGCCCCCAATTTATAGTACATAGACACAATTAAATAGGTTCAATGGTGTTTTAAAACGAATAATCATGATTAATTAGTAAATTGGTACGATTAGCATATCAATCTACAATATTAAACTTGTATCATTACTATTAAGTTAGAACTAATTGAATATGTTGGATTGAAGTCTCATTAAAATATTGAATTTTTTTATTTGATGATTTACATATAGGTTCAAGAAAATCAATATATTTATAAATAGGTCCAAAATATTTGAACAAAAGCACATTTTTCTTCTGCACAGAATCATTTTTTTCTGCACAACATCTATTTATAAATAGAGTGATTTTTTTGAACCTATATGTAAGTCACCATTTTTTATTGGGAAATTGCCTCTAAGATACTAATCATTACTTTCCACCAATTTACCTAGTTTTCTACGTTTTTCTACACCACCCCCTCCTATACCTATTAGCTAGTCAAACCTTCCCCCCCCCACTCGCCGCCACTTTCCCCCTGCCCCCACCCTCATGCAAATCCATTTCCTACTCTACTTTCTATTTTTTCTGTAAACGGTGTTTCCAATTTCATTTTTTTCTTTTTTTTTATAATCATTTTACTATTTATTATTTTTAATTTCATTTGTTATATTTTATAAATTTATATTAATTTATTTTCTCTCCTTTTATAATAATATAATTTTGTATTTGTAATGCCTAATTATACTAACTTTAATACTTTTTAATGAACTTTTACTTTTTAATTAAATTTATGAAACATACGTAAGTTAAAAAAAAAGTTCATAAGTTCAAAAAATTAATTTCGTAAAAGTTCAATTTTTATAAATATAGTTCAAATCTATTGATTATCAAAGTTCAATATAAGACATATTCCAAATATTCTAATTGTCATTAATATAGAAAATTTATAAGTGAACAAAAAATTTGAAAAGTTCAAAATGTCTTAAGCGTAAAATCTCAACAAATTTTATTGAATCAACAATTTTTATTATTCAGCAATATAAGTAAAAAATGAATTACATTAAATTCCACAGTAATTAAATTATACTACACATTCCAAATAATCTAATTGTCATTAATATAGAAAATTTATAAGTGAACAAAAAATTAGCAAAGTTCAAAATGTTTTAAGTGTAAAATCTCACAAAATTTTATTGAATCAACAGTTTTTATTATTCAGCAATATAAGTAAAAACGAATTACATTAAATTCCACAGTAATTTATAAGTGCAAAAAAATTAGTAAAAATTCAAATTAAATAATTGATAAGTACAATTTCAAATTAGTTACAATTTCAAATTAATGGATACCAAAATAAAGTTCAAATTAGTGGATATCAAAATAAAATTTAACAAGATAATCAAATGTAAATTGACAAATAGTCCAATTCCAACTTAACCGAACATAAATATGTAAAAGAAAATGGAGAAAATAAGAAATAAAAGTACAAGTTGTTAGGAACCATTTGTGCGCGTTGAAGCTGAACGAATGGGACTTTTCAACGTCGTTGAGGAAATGGCGGTATTCCGGCAGAATGCAAGCACTTCCGACGTACGCGGCATCGACGTGCACCCAAATTCAGTATTCCGCCGCGACATTGCAAAGCGGGGAAAACGCATCGACGGCTGTGGACGACGTCGTGCCTATGGTGGGGTAGAGGAACAGGGGCACGAGTCCGTATTTGACATCATATTCGATTGTGGCCCGAAGGGCCTCTGCCGTAAGCCCGAACGCGTTTGCTCTTGTGGTGGCTACGACCGGAAATTATCCGGGTTTATACCCGCGATCTGAGAGGCCTTCTGCATGAGCGGCCATGACGACGGAGGCAAGGCAAGACGCGATCTGGCGTTGGTGGGCATGACGATAGAGGCGGCTGAAATGGGGGCTCTGAAGAGATGAGAAAGGTAAGAGGGGAGAGAGAGGTGAGAGGAGAGAGAATGAAGAGTGGTGAATGAAATTGGAAAGGTTACTTGCATATGTATTTAATAGATCTGAAAAATGTCAGTGGGGTTACACCCCCACCATCTCCCCAACTTTTTCAATAATAGGGACTTTAGGTAGTAATTATGTACTTTTCGTGGTTCAGAGTAAATTTTTTTTTGAGTGTGTCTTTAGGATGAATGTTAAGGGAGTTTTGTATCCCACAGTTTCTAACCCTTTTTTATTTTATTTTGAAAGGTCATTAGAATATTGAATTAAAGTAGAATAAAAGTACAAGCATTGACCAATTAAATGCAAAACATCTACTGAACTGCATTGAATTTCTAACCTTATGTCACATGCTTATATATATTTTTAGAGGGTTGGTTACATTATTGGTTAAAAAAGTGATTATATTTATAAATTGATTCACAATTTCTGCATAAAAGTATAATTTTTTCTGCACAGAATTAATTTGTAATTTGTATCAATTTTGTGAACCATTTTGTAATTTTCACATTTTTTAAATATAAAAGGTCGATATATGAAGATCAAGCGTATACATTATCCTTTTTTGCTCTAATGTCTTCCCATTATTTGAAGGGAGTGAAAAAATCAGTCTAAACGGATAAAGTGAATTCGATTATAAAGAGAATCTAACTCTTAGGCACAAGGATTTGCAACAGAGTATAGACTCACATTTTAAAATAGAAATGAATATTGTAAAGTTTGTTTACCTAATTGAATATTTCGACTATATAAATATACAGGAATAATTTTATATTTGGGCCCCTTTTTAGGTCGATCGAGTTCAATTTATGTTTTAAATTTTGAAGTTTTTAAACACTATAAAAATTGTGATTGCTTTAGCGATCAACTTTTGATCTCAAAATACGTTCTGAAGTCGATTTTAGGCAACCACTAAAACTCAAGTCGCTAACATTAGCGATTGCTTTTTACCGGCGGTCTCAAATAATCAGTGGCCGCCTTGGAGCGGTTACTGATTTATTCGAGTAAAAACCCAAATAGCTAGCATATTTGCGACAGTCACTGGTTGTCGCCATTTTTTAAATTTTAATTAAAGTATTTAATTTTTATGATTGACAAAGGTTGTCGCTTAATTTAATTTTTTTAAATTATTTAATATTAGTGATTGATATAGGCGATTGCTAAACTTCGTGTAAATTAAAAAAAAGGGCCTGATGAGTTCGAACCCCCACACACATGGGTCCTGAGTGGTGCGCGAGCCACTGGTCCAAGGACGCACTAGCTTATTTATTGCGACCCACATTGTATATATGTCTTAATGAGCATGTATAAAAATTGAGTATTATGCGTTTAGAGAAAAATAAACTGCCAACCTTTAGGGTTACCAGAAGGAGACGTGTTCCATTCAAACACTTGTTTGTTTAGTTTATTTTCCTAAGAGATATTAATTCGGGCTGTGCTAAATGGGCTGACCCGTTTAACATTGAAAAATGAATGACTAGGGCTATACTTTTATAAGTCCATTTAAATTCAGAGCTTTTTGGCCGAGCTCTGTTAGTCGATGTGCTAAATAGGATAGTACAAGTTAATCAGGCTTGCTCGCTAGCCCATATATATATATATATATATATATTTATTATTATTATTATTATTATTATTATTATTATTAATTGAAGTTATTCTCAATTTTTATGTAGAGCTTAGATTAATTTTAAATTTTAATATTTGAACTTTTAAGTATGATGCATTGATGATTGAACTTTTATAATTATGTTAAACTATTATTATGTAATTTTTATAATATTATGTGTTTAGATTTTACTTTAATTTTATCCCCACTATTTTAGGTTTTAAAGTGTAACTTAGTTTTTTATTTTTTTGTTACATACTCAATTTGTGACCCATTTAACTCGAACACTGCTAGAATTAGGATTTGGTCTCAAAGAGGATCGTTAAGAGCAAACTGGATAATGTTCTAATCTCTTTAGCCTTAAGGTTGTGATACATTTAATATTTTATTCGACTATAAATTTTTTTATTTGTTAGTTGTTTATACTTTTAATTGTATACAAGTTCAAGTTGAGTCACACTTTTTTAAAATTCATTAAAATAATTTCTTTTTTTTTTGAATTCGTTTATATGCATAATTATAGCAACTTTTTTTCTTATTTTTTATAAATTTAATATTTTACATTACTATAAATTTTTTTTTATGCTTTTAATTATAATCCCTCTATCCCACCATATGCATGTTTTCCATTTTGCCATTTTCGTCTGTTGCAGTATATATTTCTCATTTGCTTTTTACCTTTTTTAGATATTAATATTCACTTTTTATTATTATTTTTACCACTATTTATACTATTCCTATTACATTTTTCACTTTTCTCCATCACATCACCTATATTGTATCAATATTTTATACTTTTTTTAACAATTTGCCAAAAAGTAACTAGCAACATATAGTGGGACAGAGGGCTATAAATCCAACTTGAGTCACTCTTTTTTTATTTTAAAAAAAATCATCAAATTAATATTTTTTGTTTAATTCGTCTATACAAAAAAAAATTCTAATTTTTTATTTTGTAAATTTAATATTTTATGCTACTATAAATTTTCTATTTGTTAGTTTTTATGCTTTTAATTGTATATAAATCTAAACTGAATCATGTTTTTTTTAAATAATCAGATTAATTCTTTTTTATTTCTAGTTCATTTATATAAATTTTTACTAACTCTTTTATTTTGTAAATTCAATACTTTACCACTATAAATTTTTAGTTTGTTAGTTTTTTATGATTTTAATTGTATATAAGTTCATATGGAGTCTCCATTTTAAAAAAAATTATTAAATTAATTTATATTTTGTAAATTTGATAGAAGTATAAAATTAGCAATAGAAAATATATAAGATAATTAAAAAATGCAATATATATAAATAAATATCTAAAAAAATTAAATAAAGTCTTCAATAAATTAAGATTTGAACAAGTCTAGCCCTTATCGGACCTAAAAATTTCATCGTCGATCACTACCCTCATTCTCACGAACACTGCTTGGGCCTCTAACTCCATAAGGAAGAGAAGGCGGGGAGGAACACCTATATGTATGGCGAGGTTTGACATCCAATTCCATAGATTTTGGTTCGTCCTTGTCATGAGCTCCATCGGTTTTCTCAACTTAGAAAACTGGTGCTTCACCTCGGAGGTATGAGAGCGGATAGAAGAGGAGGAACTGGTCCACTAAAATTGCTGGACGGTCTTATTGTGACCGTCCAGACCAACAATCTTCACCTTTTTTACTCTAACCACATCCAAATAGATGTGGTTCTCGTCAAACAAAGCAGCGGCATGTGGAGGGTTTTCTGGAGTGGGTTCCATCTGCTATTGTAGGACCTTTGCGAGGGTCTCTCTCGTGTTGTTCTGAAATTAAATAAATAAGAATTAGAGTTTAAATATAATTAGTTCAGTTAAAAGCCAAATTAAAATAATAATTAAATATAAAATTTTAATAATTTATAATTAAGTATAAAAGAAGTTTAATACTTATAAAAGTGAGACATTGCTCGTAGATAGATCGATAGGGTCTTTCAGTCGGTTCTTCCAAGCCTTCTGGGTCTTGGCTTGGAATTGAGCACTTTACTAGTGCTCAACCAAAGTGTCATAGATGGATCGACCGTCTGGCTCCCACTACAGGTCCAGCTGTTGTCCGTCCATCCACAACTTCTTTATGTGGTAGCTGTTGTTTTTCTATTGATCTTTCACTTTCACACAGAATATTGAGTACACAGTATTATCATACACCTAGATAAGTTGTGTTTATTCTTACTGATGGTCATGTTGTGAAGTGGGTAAATCGACTGAATGCTTCCAAATCAACTAGCTTCTACTCTGTCTTGCATAAGTTAGTTGTGTCTACTGGTTATCATCCACAAAAAATACCTTCATTACCAGAAAGCAAGCTGTTTGATTGTACAAAATCATCTTGAATAAATTTGACTTGGGGTAGAATATATTTCGGAACAAGATGAGTTATACTGGAGAGATTTATGGGAAAGAGTTGCTACCATACCCTTGCTTAATTTTACAGCTCTTTGAGGATAAGGAATTTGAGAGAGGAGAAGATGAAATCTATTTGTAGTTTCCAGTCAAGTTTTAGAAACACAAACATACTACCCATGGCTCCAAGAGTTATTGATCTACCTTTACATGATAATACACCCGGAGAAACATCACAACCAGCTGTTGCGCAGCCACCTGCTCATAATATTGCTAAAAATGTTAGTAACATACATTCTAACATTTCTCCTAGAGGATCAGTACACTCTATCCAACTAACCTCTGATTATATCCTTTCTCAAATTTCTTCTTTGTTAAATACCATTGATAATATCCCTGCAAATGTTGAAGATCTCAAGATAAGGAAGAAATTTTGGGAGGACTTGCTTTTTACTCTAACAGGAGGAGTGTGTCCTGATGTTGCTGATGATCGAGGTTCAAGGAAGTTGTTCTGAAAGTGATGGAGAAAGATCTAGAAGATCCAGGTGGAGAGTGTTGTTGCAGATGTTGCAGATATTAATTGAGGAAAATGTTGTTGATGAAATAACTCCTAATTCCAATGATGCAGAACACACTACGGAACATGTTGTTGTCCATGAAGCTGATCCAGTTGTCAACCCTGTCCAAGAAGAACATGTTGTTCGTGATGATGTTGAAATCTTGGAGCTTACATTATAGGGAAGATTCTAAGTATGGGGGAGCCGTGCATGTTTAAGGAAGATGCAGTTATTGGTTACAGTGTTTCTTCCAGACATGCTTTAATTTCAAATTTCTCTCATATGTAAAAGACTCATTTGTATTTTTTATTTTTCTTTTAATGATTGTGTTGTTCCCAGAATCGAGAGTTGTGAATTCTTGACTAGAAATGGTAAGATGTAAATATTGTAAAGTTGTAAATTACACTGGATTTGCCTAGACCTTCTATTGGAAGGTCTATGACTTGAATGTGTGTGTGTGTGTTTATTATTACTTTTGGAGTTATTTGGTTACAAGCTATCTCTCTTATTTTCCCTCTTGGGGGCTATTTATACATGTGCTTCCTGTAGGACACGCATCATGTGGTCCCAATAATGTTAGTAATGATGCGTGCCTTCCTTCTCCACCATCCGGTAATCCTGTGCTCCGCCTATAGGAGGATGACACCTTGCCGAATATTCATCTTGGTGGAGCTTTTGGTGCCATTATAAATTTTTCGTATCTTTATCTTTGATTTCCTTGTGAGACTTGATTGCTCGCAGTTTCCATGTGGAGCTCAATTCCTTTGCACATTATCGAGATCAAATCCCTTTGTTGTTCCTCGGGGTACCCACTACTCACGTTATAGAGTTAGTGCCCCAATTGAATTTTCCAGTCTTGCTTGGTCGACCTCTGTGACTCCATTTAACTCAAGTCCGACCATGATACCTACCTCATGCTGGTCTAGTCTAGGTCGGGGGTTGGTCTCAGTTACTGGGCTGTGGCTTCATTTATAGTATGGACCCTCAAAATGGGCCATTTTTGCTATTGGGCATGAGGTTCAAAAGCCTAAATGATATCGTGCCATAATAATTTCCCCGAGCTCATGGCTCCGAAATTTGAGGTAGGAGTTGGTCGAGTATTGATTTTGAAATTTTTATCTCAAGGGTTGGAATTTGGACTGTGGAGGTTTCTTTCTGATACCTCTCTGTGACATATCAAGGCGATAACTTTTAAATTTCTTGGAGAATAGGTTGCGTCCCTTCTTAGTACATGTCTGATGCTAGTGGGGATGCATCTGTTCAAAACAATCATTACTAAACATCACATCACTTCAGTTATGGTGCCAAACCTCATATAAATAGTACGCCAGTTTGAATTCCAATTTCATATGGACTTAGTGATTTGTTAAGCCCATTCCTTCTAGATTTTCTAGACTTTCCATTTGCATTTCCCTCCTTATCCTTGGATTCTCTCGAGATCACTAGGCTAAGCCCTTTCTTTATTTCTATCAAACTTTACTTTTTCTGCTTTTAATTAGTGTTGATGGCACACGACGATGAGTCTTTTGAAAACTCAATGGTCGAAACCTCTAGTTCTTCCAACCAACTTATATCACGACATATTCGTGGTCCCCGTCAACTCAGGACCACTTTGGTAGGATCGTCGACTAGGCAACAAGTTAGGCATCTTAGGGTTGATTCTTCATATGAGGATCCAACCAAAAGTGGTGGCAAGGCTCCTGTTTTGGAGGCGAAGCAATTACTTAGAGTCATGGATGCCAATTTGGAGAGAGATCAAGTAGAATATAGAGCTGTTGGCATACAGGTGGTGGCACGTGATATAGAGCACAAGCGAATTGATGACAAATTGTTAGCTCACCAATTATGGTGGCCATTTTCCGAGCAAGTTGGGGGCAAGGCTTCGATATGTTCGTATGTGGAGTATCCCACTGACAATCCCCATGTTCATATTACGAGGAACTCCCACTCTTACGTTAACAGAAGTGCCGCTTATTGGTACTATCATGGAATTAAAAGCATAGTTACTGAGGAAGAACTTGCTCAGTGGAGGGTTAAGTGGGAGATTTCCATCGACATCCACTTTTATATTCCTTACGAAGGTGAGAGAGCTAATCAGCCATCGGCAAATATGGTGGCACTGAACTATAATATGATGGAGAATGGCATGAGTCTCCCCTTACACCAGACGATTACTAACTTGCTCCATACCTGGGAACTTGCTCCTATCCAGATTGTTCCAAACTCTTGGTTGTATATCAACTGCACCTTGGCCATTGTTGGGAGATATGGGCTATTCCAACTGCCAAACAATGGAGAGATGACGTACCTTTATTCCATGTCTCATGCGACCAATTGGTTCAGAGATGTGTACATTCGACCAAGAGCTAAGAGGAAGAAGGTGATCTTTAGGATAAAAAGTTACCTGGGCAATTATCCTGACAAATGGTTCTGGGCCGTTATGAGTTGGCAAACTGCGGACGTTCAGCATGGGATTGAGTTGAATATCTTGACTACCCCTTGAGAGAAAAAGCCGAGTAAGTTTCCGAGAAACCCTAGCTCTTTCTCTCCGAGTTATCTAATTCATTTTCTATGTTTCAAGTTTAACGGTTCTGGCTGATGACAAAATGTGGTTTGATTTCAATGTGGTCCTCGAGCGTATTGATCTACTCAAGAAAGAGGAGAAAAATATCGACATACTTAAACTATGGATTCTCGCTTGGTTGCGAGCTTTTTCACCCCACCTAATCATCTTCAGATTGAAGTATATAAGTGACTTAATCAATACGAACCTTATATTAGAGCTTTTTGTATTTTTTTCTCATAATTCATGGATATTCACTGTTTTCCAGATGACTTTACAACCTATCAAACTTGTCCACAGAATCTGATGGAAGAAATATAAAATATCTTTGCTCGGTTGGGGGCCGTCTCTTCTGGTGCTCAGGGAAGATCCAGGGGAGGAGCGGAAAGGGACAGCTCAATCGCTAGCCTTTTAGATTCCCTGCTTCTGCCCATATTGAAATAATTTCCACGAACATGATCTTAGAGGGGATTGTGATTGGGCCTGTCCATATGGGGAAGCTGTCATATGCCTTTCAAGTGGATCTAATTAGCTTCCTCCTCGCCTTCCTCTTCTCAAGCTAGAAATCATCATCGTGAGGGTGATAGTGAAAAGTTTGTGGATTTGGAATCTTCTCGAGGGACCCCAAGCATGTTAAAGGGGTTAGGTATCTCCTTCTGCCTCTTTTGCTGAGGATTTTCCTCCTTCACCCCCTACTTACTATGCTCCCCTCCAGCCATGGAGTATTCTCAGGATTGGTCTCGAGGAGCAGAGGTACAGTTTCTTTTCTTGAGTTGGAATAATGTTTCTTAATTCCTTCATTAGTAGTTTTTTAATTGATTTTTGCATTGATAGGCTTCGTAGTGAGTACCCTTGGCAGTCCAATCTCCTGCTTGATTATTTCTCTTCTCCACCGTTGTCTGACCTAAGGTATGTGCCTGAACTTCTTCATCATACTATGTTCGAATTCCCTCATGCCTGTTCTAACTAACTCCAACAGCTTACTAGCTTGAGCTAGGGCGCGGACTCTGGTGTTACCACCCAAATTTATACCCTCCAAACCGCTGTTCTCGTTGTTCGAGAGTGAAAAGGAGAGGCAACTAAGTATAATCGCATGTTCGAGAAAAAGGAGCATTGTTTAGCCACCAAGAATCGGGTGGAGAATTCTCTCGTCGTGGCCAAAGGAAAAAAGATGGACCTCATGTAAGAAAATGAGCGAGCTCAGCTTGATGGGGCTAACAAGAGGGATGAGGAGTTGGAGAAAATTTGGAGGCAAAAGCTCTTTCTGGTGGAGGATGAGAAAAAAAAAACACCCTTGAGGACGTGATGCAGGCCAAGGAGAAAGAGTTAGACCTCACTCTAGCCCTTCTTGACCTCGAGAAGAAGTTGGCAAGCCAGACCCAGGAGCTTGAAGGTAAAGATCATGAGTTTAGTGCTCTCCACAAGCAAGCTACTACCGAAGCTGAGGATCAATGAGGAATCCACTGTGCTTGGGTCGAGCCTCCTACAACCTTGCCATCCCCGAGGTAATTTGTGTTGCTGCTTGAGCTAGGCTTCTGTTGGGGCCCTTCTCTGATCAGTTCAAAGGCTACAGTTGCAAGTATCCGGTCCACCCGTGCATGTACTAAAGAAAAAGGATATTCAAACTGAGCATGACTTAGATCTCAACTGGTATCTTGACCCATCTCACCTTCTGCTGCTTTCTGTGAATCCTACAATGCTCAACAATGAAGATAATGCTAGAGAGGACAAGTCAGCTGATGGCGGTGAGCAGGTGGCAGATAGACCTCTTCCCGGGACCAATGGCTATGAGCTGTTGTGATGGAGGTTGAAACCATCACCTAGGTTGAAGCTAGCATCAAGCAAGCAGAGGTTGATGCTCCTTAAAACTGTTCTGATGATTTCACTTTTTGTATGCTCTTCAAAACTTTGATGTAACTTTGCCCCAATTTCGGAAACTTGGTCTGTTCTGCTCTGAGGTGAGCCTTTATGAACATTTTTCTTGTTGGATTAGTATCTTGCACCTTTCTATGAATTTCCATCCCCTAGATGACTGAAGACTGATCGCTATCGAGTGGGAGTCGGGCTTTGGCAACTCTTCCCCTGTCACTCCCGAGCGTTGTGTTTCTAGAAGTTATATTTCCATTTTGGAGGGAGAGAAGAATTTTGAGCTACTCTTAGCTTCTTTGCTTTCCGCTTGTACTCCTGAATCACCAGCTCATATTCCTTAGGAGACTGAAGTTCCTGAATTGGAATTGCCTTGAGCTCTCTAGTACGAACGTCGGGAGTAGCTTCCTGGTTTTTAGCCATCTGAACGCCTCCTCTTCCGCTGGTGGAACCCCCAACAGAGTCTGACAAGTGACTAGAGGTGTTTCCATGTTTTTAGAGGTGGATGTTTTTTACTTTTGCTTCTCCAAACTTTGAGGCTAAAGATCAATTGCCGAATTAAATGTATTATGGGTATTTTTGTGGAGACTTTCCCACAAATGGCGCCAATTGTTGTTCCCAAAATCGAGAGATGTGAATTGTCGACTAGGAACGGTGAGATGTAAATATTATAAAGCTATAAATTAAGCAAGATTTGCCTAGACCTTCTATTGCAAGGTCTAGGACTTGAATATGTGTGTGTTTATTATTACTTTTGGAGCAAAATTATGCTGAGTAATTTGGTTACAAACTTTCTCTCGTATTTGCTATGTTGGGGGCTATTTATACATTTGTGTTTCCTGTTGTACACACATCATGTGGTCTCAAAACCGTTAGTAATGATGTGTGTCCTCCTTTCTCTACTATCAAGTGATTATGTGCTCGGCCTATGGGAGGATGACACCTGGCCAAAATTCTTCTTGGTGGAGCTTTTGGTGTCAGAATAGATCTTTCATATCTTTATTTTTAATTTTCTTGTGAGACTCAATTGCTTGCAGTTTCTACATGGAGCTCGGTTTCTTTGCGAATTATCGAGGTTGAATCCCTTCGTTATTCCTCGGGGTACCCGCTTCTCGGGTTATGGAGTTGGTGCCCCAATTAGGTTTTTCAGTCTTGCTTAGTCGATCTTCGTGACTCCATTTAGCTCGGGTCTGACCATGACACCTACCTCGAGTTGGTCTGCTCTTAGTCAAGGTTTGGTCTTAGTTACTGGACTGTGGCTTCAGCTATAGTATGGACCCTCAAAATGGGCCATTATGGCTATTGAACTTGAGGTTCAAAGCCCAATCGAAATTGTGCCACAACAGATTGCTATAGTGTGATACTCTAAAACTCTTAGTAGTTTAGGCTTCATTATTTCTGTTTCTAGTTACTTTATGAAATGAATTTTTGTTAGGTTGATAGTTTTGTTTGGTCTATATTATCATTCTTTGTCTTATGTTATTTTTATAGATTTGTTTGGTCCATAAGTATCTTATGTTGTGATTTATGTCTGGATTGCTATCTCGTGCCTTTATTTTTTTTGCTTTTTTTTTAAAATTTTCTTATCACCTTGGTCTGATATATTTTACATTACTTATGTTAATGCAAACTTTATTATCTACAATAACATTCTCTAATGTGTTCCATCAATTTTGCTTGAGACAATATCAGCTTGTGTTGTATTAGAAACACCAAATTGGGGGAGATTGTTGATGTTGACAATATGTTGTGACTTGTGTTTCCAATATTCTGGCTACATCAGAATTTGCCATTTTAACTAATTTAATCTATGATAACTTTACATTCTTTTATTTGTCTAGGCATGCAAGTTAAGATGAGAGGAGTTTCAGAACCTTCATCCATGTCAAGCAGTTGGTGATTGAGTAGACAAATACCACACTAACTTGGAAGTTACATCATGGATGAAAGTTAGGAGAAGTTACCTTGAAAGTCCTATTTCTCGTCTTCTGGTGGAGTGTATATGCTGATTTACACATCTATAATTTGTGAAAATTTTGATATCTCTTCTTGAAAGCGTGTGTTTTAAGTTTACCGCTTTGTGTGTTATCTTTTATGTTCCAACATTTTAACAACACTTTTTATAACACGTACACACCTCTCCTTTCAATTACTTTAGTACATTAGCCCGAGTTGAGTCTGCCGATATAAAATATAATACTTTATACTCTATACTCCTTCCGTTCCACAAAGATTTGCACACTTTTTTCTTTTGGACGTCTTACACAAATTAGCGCACTCAAAAAAGAAATATTGATTTGCGTACACTCTCAAATTATATATACACATATTTACTCAAATGTCATTATTTTATTTATAAAACACATTTTTTTATATATGTGTTTTTAAAAAATATGTCATCTCATACGGTGCAAATTTCTAGAGGGAATATAATACTACCTCCGTCCCAACTATTTCTTCACACTTTTATTATATCCTCCTCACAAAAAATAATAAAACTGGAAGAAAGAGTTGAGACGGGGAAGTATTACTTTATTGAGATTTAACTGTAATTGTATTACGTGTTGGTCAATATGTAGCAAAATTAAATTGTTGATATATTTCATGTAAGGAAAAAAAAAGGTCACTTACATATTGGTTCAAAATAATCACTATATTTACAAATTGGTTCAAAAATTTGCACGGAAGTATATTTTTTTTTTACACGGAAGCATTTTTTTTCACTGGATCAATATATAATTTTTATCAATTTATTGAACCACTTTGTACTTTTCCAAAAAATAAAGCAAGTGCCATTATTTTTTACGAAATGAAATAATTCATGTGGCTCCTATTAATTAAATTGGTTATATATATTTCATGCAAAGAAAAAAGAAATAAAGCAAGTGCCATTATTTATGACGAAATGAAATAATTCACGTGATTAGAAACCCGACCTATGAGGTCATTAGTTTGAATAATTATTTTCTCAACATAAATAAACTAATACTAGCTATATATATTACCGCGGCATGCGAAGTCAAGGTATTAAACATAAAACCTGGAATTATGATTATGATATGAACATTACTATTTATTTTCTTCAATTAAATAACACTTTTTAATCAAACAAATACAACAAAGTCTTCAAAAAAGAAAAAAAGGAGAAACAATAAAGCGAAAGGTACAGCTAGCCTTTTGTGGAAGTGGACTTTTATGCAGTGTGTGCTTGACTTGGTACAATATTAAAACATGCTTAAGTTGATTTGGTATGATGAGGAAAAAGACGAACAGGAAGGCCCTTTGCAGGAATTGGCATTGGATCCACAACAATTTTCTCGTCAGGGATCATTTTCTCCCACCTGAATCTCGTCACAAGATGGTGCATGAATACTAATATTTCCAATCTTGCGTACTCTTTTCCCGGGCACATTCTTGGTCCTCCACCAAATGGCACAAATGTGTACGGAGCCGGTCCCGATCCTTCGAATCGAGACGGGTCGAATTTCAGTGGCTCGTCGAAGAATTCCGCATTCCTATGAGTTGAATTGGCGCTCCAATATAGCTGCACAAATTAACCATAATGAAATGAGATATATGCTAGCATAACATTACTTATAGGTTCAAAAAAGTTATTATATCTATAAATAGACGATGTGTAGAAAAAACATGTACTTCTGTGCAGAAAAAAATGTATTTCTGTGCAAAAATTATACACATATTTATAAATATAATGATTTTTTTTAAACTATACGTAAATCACTCTTTTAATTTACCTTCCAGCCTTTTGGAATAGAGTAGCCATTGTAAACAAAATCATTAAGAGCTTCCCTAAAAGCTCCTTGAAGTGGGGACGCAAGTCTGAGCACCTCACATGCTACATTCCACGAATATTTCATCTTCTGAAGATCTTCCCAGTTCAACAATTCCCCCGCCGCCTTTGATTTCAAAATTTCCATTTGTTCTACAACATTTAATTCCGCACACAATAAACATCGGAAAATTCAACTTAATTTAGTCATAAGAGAATCATTTTATTTTAAAATTCTTCTTTTTTGACTATTTTTGTACTATAATTTACAGTTTTAAACCCAATAGAATGAGTAAAAATTGCAGTTTTAGTTTTCAAGAGAATGAGTAATTTATAATTTTGATACTGAAAAATAATAAATGAGACTAAAATTGCAAAAAAAAAACCAATTACATATACAGGTACCAAAAATATTTTCAACTCATTATCTAGAGATTTTCCCATAATTAAACATCAAAACCCCACATAAAAGACAAAGTCGCACCTCAAAAGTTTATAATCACGCATTCAGTGATAAGAACTATAGTTTTAAGTGAAAATAGTCAAAATCGCACTTGAGTTATATGTATATATATTGGTGTAAAAGAGAACGTTCCACCTTAAAACAACACAAATAAAAATCTCAAAATGATATTTTTGTAAAATTTTAGAAAATATTACGTCACATGTGTGGGACTTGGTTGATAAAAAAAAAAAAAGGAGATATAATAATAATAATTAATTACCTTGGTAGACTCTGTCATAGATTTCAGGTAATTCCGCAAGATACTTGACAATAAAAGCACAAGCAGAGCTAGCCGTATCATGGCCCCCGATAAGCAATCCCAAAATCTTATCCGCGATATCAAACTCCTGCATGAACGTCCCATTCTCGTCGCTCGTAAGAAGCATATGCGACAGGATGTCCTGCGTCGGCGACGCCTTCCCCTCGCTCAAATCCATCTTCCTCTGTTTTATAATGACAAGCAGCTCTTTCCTCACAAAATTCGAAGCTTTGATCCCCTTATTGAACGGTGTCCCGGGCAGATCGATCGGGATAGAGATCAGACCGGAGGCCAACAGATTGAACGGTTCGGCGAATTTCGCCACCTGGACCGGGTCCTCTATGCTCAAGAAAAGCCGGCAGGCGAGCCAGAAGGTGTAGTTTTTCGTGAGCGGGAAAACGACGACGTCTGTTCGGTTGTCCCATCCGTCGGCGAAGTGTCGCCGGGCTATGTGGTCCATGATCCCGACGTAGCGGTGGAGGGCTTCCGGTTTGAGGATCTTCGGGAGCATTTTCCGCATCTTGATGGCCTCTTCTTTGGAGGAGGTTTGGGTGGAGGAAGGGAAGATTTTGTCCACGGAGGATGGCCACCATGCTTGGACGAGCTTGTTCTCGTTCGAGAATAAGAATTTGTTGCCGTTTGCGCCGCATAAGACCGCGGCTTTCTCCCCGAGCAGGTGGGTCCGGAAGATGCTCGGGGAGTACTTCGACATGCGGTCGAAGATGAACTTCTCCGGGTGGCCCTTCCACCCGGTGGAGAGAAATTCGAAGCTCTCCCCGATCACGGGCCAGCCCGTTTTGCCAGGTGGCAAAACGGGTTTCCCGGGTTTGTTGGTGTGGAAGAAGAGGAAGTGGATGGAGAGGAGGAGGAAGGATAGAATGAGGGCGAAGAGAGAGACAGAGAAGATCTCCATTGTAGTGTGTATGAGAGAGAGAGAGAGAGAGATGTGGAAGTTGACAAGTGAAATGTGTGTATATATAGGGTTGGAAATTGAAATATTTGAAGGGAAAAGTTAGGAGTTGGAATATGTGAAGTTGAAAGGGTAGTTATTTAAGCAATTTGTTGGTTAGAAAAGCATTATTATTAGTTTAATTGAGGGGATTTTTGGTATAGTTTTTGACACTTTGTTAGGTAAGGATATACTGTTTGCCGAATGGAAAAGATCCTTTATTTATTTTCAAGTGGTTTGTGAGTGGGGGTGTACATATATATGATCGTAGAATTCAATGATTCCAACATGTGAATAGCTTGCCTGCATCAACACAACATGTCCACACTTATACACTCATATAATTAGTCTACATAGACCAACCGCGATCGATTATATATATATATATATATATATTTGTTTATTATATATATATTTGTTTATTTTGTTATTATGCCACTAGTGACATGATAATTTTTATTTATGTTCATGATTATTTGATGAGATGGAATTAAATTTCATTAGACTTAATTTCAATTGAAGATTAGTACAGTTAGTTGAAATTTCTTTTACCATAATTAATGAGAATGGAATTAAATTTCATTAGACTTAATTTCAATTGAAGATTAGTACATGACGTTGTTAGTTTGAAAATTCTTTTACCAAAATGAGAATCAATTAATATTCAATGCCTTAGTTTTGTATGCACTAGCTAGGTGCATAGTGCAATTTAAGCGAATTTTTAAAAAAAATAATCATTTATTATTGAAAAATCACACGTATTATTACTGAAAAAAATATTTTAATTAAAAATATACTTTTTAATAATAAAATATGTGACTTTTTCAGTTGTTTTTTGTATAATTTTTTTAAAAATTAATTTGAATTATACGGTGCACTTAGTGCACAGAGACTTATTCATATTCAATAGTTATAGTAGAAAATGAGAATAATAAACAATTAATACTCTATTTTTCCTCTTAAATAAAGTGATCAGCTGATTTTGAATTTTTTTCATCTCCTACATTCGTTTCTCTTCAATACACTATGCATATATAAAAATTTTATAACATCAATAAAAAACACTATGCATATATTTTTACCTAAAAAAACACTATGCATATAAAGTAAACACAGTGTTTTTTAGGTAAATATAACCTAAAAAGTAGTTTCGATATAACTTCCTCACAAAAAATATTTACTAAATATGTTATTTCTAAAATAATTGACCGGACTCCAACCAAGTTCCGACCTTTCAAGATTACTTATTTAATCCTTAAAATTTTAAAAAGAGTCGTAATTATATATCTTTTAAAAAATTTCTAGATTAAAGGAATGTACAAAATCATTCCGATCAAACTCCGTCAAAAAAATACTATTGCAAATGATCTTTTTAATTTATTTACCACTTTTCAAAATATTAGTTTTTTTACAAAAAAATTTAAAAAATAACATCAAATAAAATTTTATAAATGCATAGTATATTTTTTGTCAAAGTTTTAACTAGAATTGATATTTTTTTAAAACTCTAACAGGATTCCGACCTTTAAAAAATAGTAAGATTTTAATAAAATGACGTTCATCAAGTCATGTATCTTTCAAAATATTTTTTTTACAAAATATTATATTAATTTGGTGTAAGAAACGAAATAGGAAAAAAATTAGGAGTGAAAAGAAATTTTTTAAATAAATAATGAGAATTAAGGGCATATCGGTCACTTATTTGAAAAAAAAAGTCAATTTTTTTTTTTATAAATTTGTGGATAAAATTTATCATGTGAAACTTGTTTGCAATGATAGTGGTTGGCAATTAATGCTTTTTAATAGAACTAGGTTAGGGTGCACCTTAATTTTTAGGTGATGACCCAAATTTTAATGTTAATTTGGATGATAATATTAAAATAAAAGAAAAAAATATTTTAGATAATAAAGTATTCTTTAAAAATTTACAAAAATTGAATGATATTTTTGGCATTCAATGTCCTATGCATGTCCTTGTACAAAACTATGTAGTAAATCTTTTGGATTTGAAATTTTATATTTCGTATCTACCATCAATAATGTTCTCAACCAAAATCACCTTGTATAAAGTTTAAACTGGTTCTTCCTCCTACTTACTTTGGTACACCTCTGTCATAATTTATAAACACAACATTATGAATGGAAACAATTATGATAATAAGCAGTCATATAAATAGTTAGAAGAAAAATAATATTCACGGTCAGTCTTCACTAACCAAACAAGAACAAGAAAAAGTAAAACTAATTACAAGGATTATATACATCTTTTCAACAGGAATTCTAACAAATAGACAAAAGGTAAAAGAACCAAAACGATTACGTTATATAAAGCGAGCGAAGAATGTACGTTTTAGACAACAAATCATGAAAATTACATTCTTAAATATTCTTGGGCACAAGGTAGTTCTTTAGAAACGGACATAAAATGATTAAATTGACCTAACATTGTATAACTGTTTCAAGAGTTATTTGAGCTTCTTGTGGATCAATTTTAAGAATATATACTTTTCCATTTAGGTAAAGAAAGTGTTAATTTTCCTATTTCAACAACACATCAACATAACCCTTCTTAATATGAGAGTAATCTAATATACGATAATTCCAAAAAAGAAAGTCAAAGTGAAACTTGTGATATCATGCATGTACATGTTTCAATCGATGTGATGTTCTCTTGGTTTTTTAATTACTAATTAGTTTCTTTATGATCTATCATAAAAATACGTAAATATGTTATCCTCATAAATTACTCCATAAAAATACGTAAATATGTTATCTTCATAGATTACTCCATAATTATATAGAAGTTTCAAATAAAGATTGTCCCGGACAATAATTTACCAAACTGTTGGTGAGCATATCTATGTATGGCAAACCTAATTCTACCCCCAGAATTCAAGAGGTTTACAAAAATTGAATATGGTGGAAATATATGGAAATTACATCGAATTGAAGAAAATGAAAAGTTATAGGAATTAAAACAAATTGAAACAGTTCTAAATTAAAATGACAATTAAATAACAACGACAATTATATATACCTTGTTTGAAGACAGAAATAGGACACATATGTTGAGTGATCTTGTTAATGAGGCTAATTATGTGGCTAGTTCTTCTAGCGAAATCACCCAAACAATTATGTAAATGTAGAGAGAAAGTAGAGAGAGAAAGTTATGAAATTGCTTTTGTATTAGTGAGAGGTTGGAATCCCTCTGAAGTGTTACAAAATGTCTATTTATACTTTTGCATGGGTGATCAAATGGCGTTAGTCTAAGCTAATTATCCTAATTTCTTGACAAGTATCATCCACTTGTCACTATCTTAAGTTTTATACATACTAATTACCCTTGAATAGACTAATCTGCCCTTTAGCTTGCTTGTCTCCTCTTTTTGGGGCAATTGCTACTTTGACTTGGCCAAGTAGGCTTGCTAACTCAACCCTCTCTTGCTCACCCACAATCTCAACATAATCAAAACTTTCCTTAATCATTAATCTCATGTCGCTAATTCATCCTTAATCGTCGGTGTGACTTCCTTCATCAACATTTGCCCCCCCCAGTACATGCTTTGATTGATCTTCACATCAAAGGATGTGTTGGATTTGTTGTTTGTAATAAAAGGTTATATGGGAACCTTGAGGATTACAGGCGAGCAAACAGGCGAACAGAGAGGTGAGCAACTCCGTAACTCCATCTCTTTGTATGTCTGGTTGTGGTGCTCGCCCGTCTGGTCATCAAGTTAGATGCGGCAGTCTGGGAAATGAAGCGTCCTTCTCGGTTGGTGTACCCATCAGTCACATGGAAAGGTGCACCAATCATTCAAATTTCAAATAATTTTGCAAATTAGTCCCTGAGATTTACCTTTTTTGCTTCTCTCTTACTCACAACTAGGGTTGTAAACGAATCGAATCAAAGCGAATATCACTGTATTCGATTCCTATTCGTGAAAATATTCGAATATTTGTATTCGTATTTGATTATTATTCAAATATTAACATTGATTCGTATTCGATTCCAAATTAGTATTCGAGTTATTCGATTCGATTCGAATTCTTATTTTATTAATCTTTTAGATATAATGTGATTAAATTTGCAAAAAAGTAACACAAAATTAAGATAATTACAAATCCTTTTAAGCTTTATTTTTCCAAAGGATGAAGGTTAGCAATGGTGCTATAAAAATTATGTATTTCCAAGAATCTAAACAGCACAGGAAAAAAAATTGAAAAATAATAATAGATTTATCTCTCTACAAACAATTAAACTATATTAATTCTTAAATTTATGATGGAGTTAAGAGATATTATTAAATAGTAGGTATTATAATATATATATATATATATATATATATATATATATAATATTTTATAGAATATCTACGAATATCGAATCGAATATCTACGAATATCGAATCGAATATCATATTTTTGTATTCGTATTTGATTACTAATCGAATTGAATTGAATATTTATATTCGAATTCGAATAAAAAAAATTCGAATATGAATATTAAGATTCGAATTCGAATACCGAATCGAACCAAAAATATTTGATTCGTTTACAACCCTACTCACAACATATAAATACCTCTTCACAACATTTCTTTTCCTTTTCTTTTTCACGATCACCTTCCTCTGAATATTCCAGGGATTTCTCATACTTCCAGTGTTTCTCTATTTTTTCATTCTTCGGATCGATTCGAAGAGTTGTTGTAGGTAGTTTTTCTTTCTAATTTGTTCCCATATTTTCATTTATTTAACTATTAATTTCTGCAACTTGCACTTCTTCTATAATTTCATTTTATCCGTAGGGTTTTTCCCTTCTTTTGGCTTCGCCGGATCTTCATTGGGAGTTTTTCCTCAGAGTTTAGGCGACGAAACCATCAAATTTTAGTATTACGATTTAGAGGGAAATATTTCTTCTTCCTTAAGCCTACGATCTCCAATCGAAATCCGAGAAAATAGCCCATGGATGAGGGTGGTCCCATTGCGGGTCTTTCGTCTGTTCATTTGGAGGACTCGATCCCGAGACTGCCTTAATTGTGCTCTCCGTTGTGGAAGATGATGTCGGGCATTCGGGCGAGCAAGATGTCGAACAACCAGTTGTTCGTCTGAATGAGAACAATCAAGTCCCCATCAGCAGCGAGGAAGAAGAGTCAATCCTGGATAGGCTCGAGTCCGTGGGTTTCCCGCAACCTAACATGGTGGAGAGGACCATCCCCGAGGGTGTCGAGCAGGAATTTGATTGGGGGTGCATATTACGAGTGCTATGCAAACATCTTTCTTGTGCCTCCTCGCCAATTTAGGGAGTCTAATAGGACCACTAACTTTAAGGCGAACACCATAGAGAGCACGATAGATGAGGGCTACCTTGACGGCATCCGCAGGAATTACAAAATTCCCTGCGACATCACGATGTATGCGCCTCAAAAAAATGAGAGAACTGATCGCCCCCTGCAGGCTTAACGACGATTAACATGCACACCTTGTCTGCTTGAGTTACACTTCCACTCTATCCTCTCGTTGGTCGTTTCTTGGAGGAGACCAATTTGGCCATTACCCAACTTAACCCAACGTCTGGAGTAGCTTGTTGGCGTTCTTCACAGTGTTCACACTTGAGAGGTACAAGGACCGTCTTACTACTACAGAGGTGAATTATGCCCTTTGCATTAGTAAGTGTGCGGAGGAGGGCAGCGGATATTATTACCTCAAGGAAAGGACGGATTTAAAGGTCCTTGAGGGAGTGCCAACAAGGTGAAGAATTGGAAGAGTCAGCTCTTTTTTATCGGGAGTGACTGGCAAGCACCAGAAAATAATGAAGGGCAAGAGGGACGCATCATGTCCCCCACTGAGTTTGGCAAGTTGCGGCGTAGGACCTTGGTTTGCACATTGGTTGAGTAATACTATATTTTGCTGAAATTTTCCAACTCTTTCTTGCAGGTCTACCTCCTCAATGTTGGAAGAAAACCAATATTTCTGAGGAGTTCAAGTATACGAGCATCTTAGTGTACCTTCGGAACAAGAAGAAGAGGACACTTGAGTACTTATGCAAACATAGTTGTAGGATTGCTTTAGGCTTGTTCACAACTCTGCATCATCTACGACCTCAAGTTGCTCGCCCTATTGGTAGGATGCAACCGTAACTTGGATTTCAGTTTTATTTGAAGGTTTCTTGGAGAAAAATTCTTAACCTTTAGTTGGTTGCCCTGTTGTTCATAGCCGAGGAGGTCACAATCGTCATTGCGCCATCTTTTGAAGCCTTGAATAATAGAGTTCGGATGGCACGCACGAAGAAAGACCCTCCGTCCATTGTTTTGGAGTCCCAAAAGGTAGCTCCAGCGAAGAAAGGGGTGAGCACTTCTGCTGCCCAACCACCTAGGGTACCATGCCCCGAGAGGGTCGACAACCGACAAGCCCCCAGTTCTTCACCTGGTGGGGCTGGTCACCACCTACAGCGTGGGGACGGTTCTTAGGTCGACCGTAAGGGCGACGCCCTTTCGAAAAGGGTGAGAGTCTCGCGAGCATCTGGCTCCGGGCATTCTGGGCGAGCAGACACTTCTGAAAAAGCTGCCCCTCAATCTATCTGGACCTCCACTTTGCCGCCCCCGATTTGATCTATCGGTCAGCTGATAGATGTTACTCACCTGGGTTGGGACTCTACTCGGGCTTCAGAGTAAGGAGGTTCTTAACTTGTATTTTGTAATAACATTTTAATGAAGAATTTTCTAAGTCTATCTTGTTTGTCTTGTAGATATGACCCTGCTCGCTAGCCTACTCGATGCGAGGCTGTGCATCAGTTTGCACTTGCTCGCCCACCGAACAACTTTGGTGAGCTTCAAGGGCCCATCAAGCGGGCCACCGAGTCTGTTGCTCGCCACTGGACTCAGGCCCACGAGGCCAACATCCAGCGCCAGGCGGTGGCGGACAACCTTCGCCTGGTGATGCATTACTCCCGTGGTGCTCTCATCACCGCCCAACGCTCCTTAGAGTAGGTCTTGTCTCTGGAGAAATCCAACGCCACCTTGGGTAACACGGCGATCAAGGCTGGCGAGCAGAAGGAGGAGATGAAGAAGAAAATAGCCGACATGGACGTTAAGGCTAAGGCTTCTCTAGAGAGTGAGAGGGCCGCCATTGTGAGTGCCGAGAAGGTGAGGATGGAGGCTGATCGTCTTTGTCAGGAGTTAGTTAGCCTTAGGGCCCAGATTGAAGAAGGGCGAGCAGCCCAAGAAAAAGCTGCTAAGCTGGATGAAGAACTTCGAGCTGCTCGCTCTATGCTCACCCAGTTGATGGCAGAGCATACTGACTGTTCTTCTGCCACAGCTATTGCCAAGATCTGTGCTCCGTCTTCCAACTTTGCACTACAAGAAAAATGATGTTTTACAACACAAGAAATACAACGATTTTGCTAAAAACTATTGTCTAAAGTTAAAAATATGTTGCGTAAAGTATAACCGTTGTCTTTTATTGATGGAATATGATGTTAGACAACGGTTTTGGTGAACCGTTGTCTAATCTCAAAAAGCGGCGTTGTAAAAAGGTACTTTACTACAACTGTTTTTGACCCGTTGTATATTTATGTTGCATATCTATATTTTTAAGAAAAATTGTTGAAAGACAACGATTATCAAACTGTTGTCTATACTACAAAGGCGGCGTTGTTAAAGGGTATGTTACTACAACGGTTTTTGAACCGTTGTATATTCGTATTGTATATCTTTATTTTCAAGAAAAATTACTGAAAGACAACGGTAATCAAACCGTTGTCTATTCGCAAAATACGGCATTGTAAAAAAGTATGTTATTACGACAGTTTTTGAACCCTTGTATATATACATTGTATATCAATGTTTTTTAGGAATAAATTACTGAAAGTCAACGAGTATGCAACCGTTGTATATCACTATAAAAGCGGCGTTGTAAAATGTTTTATATTTTCATCAAAATGATGTTGTATAAAACTATGTACTATAATATATGGTGTATGACCGTTGTAGTAACATATATTACTTGATGATTTTTATAATTAACACTTTTAACTAATTAAAACTAACACTTTATATTATTTTGAAATGACACTTTTATAATTTAGAAATATAATAAAAAAAAGAAATTTAACAAAATTCAATTACATTTTCTTATTATTTTCAAAATAAATTATTTTCATGCAAACTTCTATAATTTTATACTATATTTTGAATTATTTAGGCACCTACTAATTATTAGTGTGATTTAAATAATTTAATATTTTAAATTAAAATGATAATTTGAATCAATCTTTTGAATTAATAGAATTATTGGAATTAATGTTTATAATGATTTGAATTAATATTTAGAAATATATAAATTACATTTATATATGATGATTTTATTAAAACTAAATATACAAGTATTACATAATTAAAATATATAATTTTAGATTAGTATAATTACATAATATAATAATAATAAAATAAATATATAACACTTAGTTAAAATAAAAAGTATATATCGTGTATATATATATATATATATATATATATATATTTATAATGAAATATTGAACAAGAAATATCACTTGCCCAAATGGCAAGACACTCATTCACATATACAAGAGGTCACGGGTTCAAACCCCCTGTCACGCAAAGGGATGCTGATATTCATGCGGGTCGGACCCGGATCGGTTCAGCCCACGGATCTGACCCACAAAATTATTATTTTTTATTTCACAAAGACAACGGCTCACAACCGTTGTCTATAGTCACAAATAAGGATATGAACATGCTACAACAACATATTTCATATGTATAGACAACAGTTAAAAACCGTTGTAGTAACAAAGAAAAGACAACGGCTCACAACTGTTGTCTATAGTCACAAATAAGAATATGCAAATGCTACAACAACATATTTTATATGTATAGACAACAGTTAATAACCGTTGTAGTAACAATGAAAAGACAACGGTCCATTAACCGTTGTCTAAACTTGATACTTACTACAACAGGAGCTTCTACAACGGTGTTTTTCATAGAAAGACAACGGGTTTCCACTGTTATCGTATCCATTTTTTCTTGTAGTGTTTGCTTCATTTGCGCCTTTGCGGAGAACCTCCGTGCTTACCGCTACGCCATCGACCACAACAAAGATCCTTGGGAGGCATTGAAAGGACAGTTTGGTGAGTTCGTCACCTCTCATCCTCCCAAGAATGGGCTTGTGGTGGATGTGGGGGACTTGGCCGATGTGTGGGTAGACCTCAACATATTTCCCTTTGGGGTTAAGATTATCGGAGGTTTATATCCCCCCACTGAAGGTTGGCGAGCAGGACGACGTCATGATAGACATTAAGGGTTTATCCTCCTTTGAGAACTTGTCGGGTCTTTCCCCCTCGATTGGTGAGAAGGTCTCCTCCGTGGCAGTTGATCATGTGGGCGAGCAGCAGCAAGGTGGCGGGTAATGAAGACTTTATGTTCTCTTTGTTCTTTTTGCTCTTTTTGTTCTTTTTTGTTTATGAATTTCGCCCTTGAAGGCGCCCCACATGTACTTTACTCTTTATTTATCATGAATGAAAGGTTTCTATTTTGAAATTGCTTGAAGTTAAAGTTGCTCGCTTATTATTGAAGTGTTTTGTTGATTCGTCTTACTTTCCATTGTGGGATTGCGAATTTACACCCCAATTTATTTTTCATCTTTGCGATGTGGGCTTATTGATTGGTGAGAATCCCCTTTTTTAGAATGTTTGAGGGGTTAGTCTCTTCACCTTGCCTTGTAGTGAGTATTTGACTTAAGCATTTTTAACTTGTGAGTTTCAGCTGAAGGCAATCTTTCAATATCTTTTTGTTTGTAAAGTAGGATTTCACAATTTGTGTCTGAAACATACTTATGCTTTTAAGATCTTGATATTCAAGTGAAAAAAGATCTTTATTTATTACAATCAGGTGTACAATATTTTGCTATACAGCTGGGCGAGCAAGGGTAATTCTAAACAGAACTTGCCTAAGAGTTGCTTGCCCTAAAATATACAGGTTGGGCGAGCACGGATAACTTTGAAAAATTTAAAAATATACTACTGGAAGAGTCTCTTGAGATGAACTGCACTCCAAGTGTATGGTGATGGGTTGCCCTGCAGGTCTTCTAGATCATACGTTCCATTAGGCCAGCTCTTCGTCATTCTGTAGGGTCCTTCCCAGTTTGGGCCGAATACACCTGGAGGAACTGCCAATAATATTCTCATCACTAGATCCCCTATTTTAAACTTCCTATCCTTGACCTGAGAGTTATAGAATTTTTCTGCTTGTTGTTTATAAGCCGCATTTTTTAATTCTGCCGAAGTTCGTGTTTCTTCAATTAGATCCTTCTCTACTGCCATATCATCATTATTTGTTTCTTCATCACATCTGGTGATTCTCCATGTTTGGTTTTGAACTTCTACCGGGATTACCGCCTCAACCCTAAAGGCTAATGTAAATGGTGTCACTTCTGTGCTAGTCCTGAAGGATGTCCTGTAGGTCCACAACACTTCTGGCAACTCATTCGCCCAACTGCCTTTTCTATCATTCAAACGGACCTTAAAAATGTGCTTCAGGATTTTGTTCACGACTTCAACTTGTCCATTCGACTGGGGATGATATGGGGTGGGGTAATGTTTCTTGATGTTCCATGATGCACAAAATCCCTCAGTTTATTTCCATCGAATTGTCTTCCGTTGTCCGTGACTATTCACTGCGGTAGACCAAACCAACAGATTAGGTTCTTCCATATAAAGCTTATCATTCTCTCTTGGGTTCATCAGAGCTTCGGCCTCGGCCCACTTAGTGTAGTAAACATTAGCCACAATCGCAAATTCCACTCTACTTTTTCCAGGCGGGATTGGACCGATCAAGGCGATACCCCATTTAGCGAAAGGCCATGGACTGTATACTAATCTTAATTCTTGTGCTGGGGTGCGGATGTTTGGAGCAAGCTGTTGACATTTAAAATATTTTTTAGCATATTTGATGGCATCTTTCACAACGTTGGCCAATAATACCATTGTATGATGGTTTTGTAAGCCAAAGCTTGCCCCAGCGTGGCCTCCACATATTCCTTCATGGATTTCTTCAAGCACTTTCTGTTCTTCTTCTGGGGAAAGGCATTTGAGTAGGGGTAGAGAAATTCCTATCTTGTATAGTTGTTCCCCAATTATTGTGTATCTTGCAGCTTGTTTGGCTATTCGTTGCGCAACCCAGGGGTCCTCCGATTGATGCCCGTTAATCATGTATTTTCTGATGGGCGTCCTCCAGTCCCCTATTACTTGCTACCCCCCATTCAACATTTGATTAATATAATTGAACGTTGAAGGATTCTCTATCTTCGTTATTGCAACTTTTGTGATGTTGGCTTCACTGGTGCTCATTGCTAAGCGAGCCAATTCATCAGCCTGTTTGTTTTCGAGCCGTGGTATTTGTTCAATGTATACTTGCTCGAATTTGGAGATTAAACTTGCTACTATTTTTTGGTACATAATCATTTGTAGATCCTTACTTCATACTCCCCCGGACCTGAGATATTATTAGTTGGGAATCTCTGAAAATTTTGAAGTTTAGTGGCCCCCACAGCTAATGATAGTCTTAGTCTTTCAATCGTCGCTTCGTATTCTGCTTCATTATTGGTAGCCATGAATTCAAATCGTATTGCTGAGGTGAACACCTTCCTGTCTGGGCTGCTAAGGACAACACCTGCCCCTGCTGCGGTGCTTGTTGCGGAGCCATCGACATAGAGGTGTCATGGGTAGATACATTCCCTTGTCGGATCTTGAGGGTAGGTTAGCTCTACTATAAAGTCTGTCAGTGCCTGCCCTTTGATCGCTGTTCGGGGAGCATATGGTATCCCGTACTGGCTATAACCTCTAGTAACCATTTTAGGAGGTGTCCAGCAGTATCAAGTTTGTGTAAGATTTACCTTAGGGGATAGGTGGTTAATACCTCAACTTGGTGATCAAATAAGTACGGCCGCAACTTTCTCACACTTATTACCAGTGCATATGCTAGTTTTTCAGTTTGTGTATATCGTGTTTCCGCATCATTATGATCTTGACTAGCGTAATAGATTGGACGGTGGGATTTCCCTTCTGCCCGAACCAACACTGAGCTGATGGCCACTTCTGATGCTGCCAAGTATAGGTATAGTTTTTCGCCAGAAACTGGTTTTGATAAGACTTGAGGGTTGCTCAGATAACTCTTTATTTCCTCGAATGCCCTTTGGCAAGCATCTTTCAACTGGAAATATTCTTTCTTTTTTAATTTTTATAGATTCGAAGAATGGCCTGTTTCTATCACCAGATCTGAAGATTAATCGATTCAATGTTGCTAGACATCCAGTGAGTCTTTAGACTATCTTCACAAAATCAGGTGGTGCCATTTCCATGATATATTTGTATTGTGTTGGGTTAACTTCGATGCCCCGCTGGCTTACCAGATGTCCTAGGAATTTGCCAGAATGTACTCCGAAGCTGCTCTTCTTTGGGTTTAGTTTCATGTTGTAAGCTCTCATGATATCTAACGCTTGTCTGAGGTGTTCTAGATGATCTTCCTTTTTGAGACTCTTTACCACGATGTCATCTACGTACACCTCCATTGTGTGACTGATGTGTTGATCAAACATTTTATTGACCAATCTTTGATACGTGGCTCCAGTGATGATTGGTCCAAACGGCATTCTCTTCCAACAATACAAGTTTTTATTTGTGTAGAAGGCTGTGTGTTCTTGGTCTTTAGGGTGCATTGCGATCTGGTGGTAATCTGTAAAGGCGTCCATGAACATCGTTAATTTATGTCCAGCTGTGTTGTCTACCAACTGGTCGATATGGGGCAATGAGAAGTTTTCTTTAGGGCATGCAGCGTTAAGATCAGTGAAATCTATGCAAAGTCTCCATGTCCCATTTAGCTTTTGTACAAGGACGGGATTTGCCACCCACTGTGGGCATAGCGCTTCCTATATCAGTTTATTGTCTAGCAGCTTTTTTACCTCCGCTGTCAAAGCTTCGTATTTATCGGGCCTATATTTTCTCCTTTTTTGCAGCACTGGTCTCTTTGTTGAATCTATGTTAAGATGATGACAGACATGCTCAACTGGGATTCCTGTCATGTCTTTGTGGGACCAGACAAAAACATCGAGGTTGGCCCTCAGAAACTCTTCCATCCTACTCCTGTAGGGTTCTTGTAGCTCGGATCCTATTAAAAGTTCCAAGTCCTTTCTGTCGGAATCTACTTGTATGGATCTTAGTTCCTCGACTGGCATCGCATGTCTCTTTTTATCCTTCCATCGTGGGTCCGAAATAGGTCCCTCTGTGTTGAGCTCGTCTTCTATTTGTGTTGGCTTGTATCCTAGTCAGGGTTCAAGATCTTCTTGTTCACCTGGTGGGTCTTTGTATTCCGGTGTCGTTCCGCTTTCGGCCTCCATTGAGATCATGGGTGTGTCATTGTTTGTCTCGGTGTCTACTTCTATGTGTGTTTCTTGCTGCAGGTTTTGCTGCGGTGTTTGGTTTCCAGATCTTCAAGTTGATGGTCCACTTCCATCATCTCTGTCTCAATCGAGATGATATCTAAAATGTTAAGCTCATCAGGAGATTGTTGCATTATCGTCTCTACTTCGTACACTAACACTTAAGTGATAGGTTTTTTAATCATTAGTAAACACTCCCGTGCCTTCTTTTGATCGCCTTTGACTGTTCTTGCACCTTTAGGTGTTGGGAATTTAACACAGTAATTGTAAGTTGAACATGTTGCTTTAAATTCATATATGAAAGGCCGGCCGAGGAACCCGTTGTAGGAAGACTGTTGATCTACTACTACAAAATCTATTAACCTATTCAGTCTCCTTTTGGGATCCTCGACCGATACAAGTTCAATTGACAGAAGGATTATTCATAGAGGGATGGTTACAGCTTCTCCAAACCCCACTATTCTATGATTACAATCTTCGATATATAACTCGTAATCTCCTAACTGCTCTAATGTGTTCTTAAATAAGTGTTCTTATACGCTTCTGTATCCACTAACTTTTTGATGTACTTTGGTATTCATGAAGTTAGTGCTGATTACTAGTGAGTCATTGTGGGGTGTGAGAACTCCTTCTAGGTCGGCCTGCGAGAATGTTAGATCTATATTTGGCTTGGTAGGTACCTTCGATCCTGAACCCATCTACTGTACTTTATTTATTGCCCTAATCTCAGCTTTCTTTTGTCTTTTTGATGGAGGTGGGCGCCCATCAGACGTTTCCCCTGCCGGGCCTAATTCCTTGAGCACTAAGATCTTCCAGTTTGGTTCTTGGTGAGTTGGTGGTGCTGGTGGTCCCCTACTAACTTGTCTGTTTACCCTTCTGTCTTCCTCGTCACTATCCATGTCATTTCTTGACCCTTCCTGTCGAGGTGGCCTCTGTCTTTTCATCGGTGCCTTTTTCACAAACTTTGCTAGCTTACCATCTTCGTAAAATCTCCACTGTTATTTTAGCAGATCCCGGCATTCACTGGTAAAGTGACCTATACTTTGGTGGTAAGCGCAGTATTTATTCAGGTTTCACTTGCTTCTGTCTTGTCGGATCCTTCAGGGAGCTAAAATCATGTCACGATCTTTTACCGCTGTGTACATATGCTCTACAGTGGTAGTTAATACTTGATTTAATTTTTCTTTGTATTCAGCTCCATCTGCAAACGACTTAAGATTCTTTGGAGCCTTGTATCCACCACCTTGCTTTTTACCATTCTTTTTTCCTTCATCTTCTATACCCAATTCTTTCAATAGGGCCTCTTGCATTGCGACATACACACCAGCTTTGTGTTTAAACTCTGCGTATGTGCTTGGGCACGACAGGTGCATCTCTTTCCATATATTCGTGTCTTTTTTCAATCCAGCCAATACTGCGAAAAAAATTTGTATCTTCGCTGACCGACTCTCCCTTTAGTAGGATCTTATACAATATTTCAAAGTACAACTGATCTATTTCTTCAGCGCCTTGCGTGATATTGGCCAATCTATGCTTCTGCGTTAAGTACGTTCTAAACCCGGAGAAATGTGATAGGAATTCTCGGGAGAGTTGTCCAAAGGATTGAATCGACACTGGTGTAAGGGCCAAAAACCACTTGGGTGCTCTGTCTCCCAAAGTCAGAGAAAATTCTTGCATTGGGTAGCATCCGACTCCCCCATCGATATCATGTAATCTGCGTACTTTGATATATGAACCTTGGGATCTAATTCTCCCTCATACAATACTATAGAGGGGAACTGAATCTTCTTCTGTATGGGAGCTGTAAGGATTGTTGTGGACAATGGGGATGTTGGCAATGATGTTAGGGTCTCTGCCCTTTCCTTGCTCGCCACTTGTTCGAGCAGGTCCTCGACCACTTTCTTCAATTTTTCTATTTCATCTAGGTATAACCCCTTTTCTTCAGGTTGTTCAGGGTGTAATGCTTATTGACGAGCAGCCCCATGTAGTCCCTCATTTCGGGCGGCCTCCCGTGTTGGTCCCTGTAGGTTGCTCGCCCTATGTGGGACTAGTCTTTCTGACGCTTGTCGTCTTAACCTTTCCTGCACCGGTTTCCTTGGGGCCCTGATTTCTGATGGATAAGGTTCCTGGGGGTATGTGGACCCAGATCGCCCCCAACTGATTGATGGCCTAGTCTTTCTCGGAGGCCTCCCCGGGACCTTTCGTTGTGGGGATGCCCCTGCTCACCCGGTTCTCGCCTATGTTGTGGACCTAGTCAGTCACTCATTTTTAGTTTTCCTTTTTAACTTATTCGGGGTGCTCGCCCACTGCTCGCCTCTTGCTCCTGGGCGTGATAGCTTGTTCTGGTGTCATGCCTTATTTCAGTCGGGGCCACCTGGATCATGGGTAGGCGAGCAGCTAGTGCCTACTGCCTTTGAATTTTTTTAATGCGGTAATTGCTCGCTTTACATCCTCCGGGGTTTTCATCATAGACTCTACGGCCACTTCGATCTGGGGTTCGACCAGCACAATGGGTAAAGGTATAACTTTTGTAGGTCCTAATGGTCGACGCCCATGTGTTGCCTTTCCACCTCCTACTTGTCGAGGTGGTGCATGATTCACCGTGTGAGCTTTCATATGTGTGCCTCATTGTTGTTTGTGAATTGTGTGCTTGGAAGTTCTTATCGAATAGTATCTTTTTTAGCCATTTGTATTTGAAGATTACAATCTTTTAACACACAGGCAATTGAAGATCCCCGACTTTTACTTCCGCAACTCGTTTCGTCAAATTCTCACAGCTTAAAAAGTAATTTGTAGATTTCTGGGTTTAGATTTTTGAAGATTCAATGTGTATCTTCAAATCTTCAAACCTTTATCTCTCTTCTCTTTTACGGACGGAGGTTCGGGTCCCTTGTTCTAGCGCCAAGTTGTTGAATGATCTTGTTAATGAGGTTAATTATGTGGCTAATTCTTCTTGCGAAATCACCCAAACAACAATTTAAGTGAGGGAATTAATTTGATATTATGTAAATGTAGAGAGCAAGTTATAAAATTGCTTTGTATTAGTGAGAGGTTGTAATCCCTCTGAAGAGTTATACCCTTGCACGGGTGAGGTGGAGTTAATATAAGCTAATTATCCTAATTTCCTGACAAGTGTCCTCCACTTGTCACTATATTAGGTTTTATACATACTAATGACCGTTAAAAAGACTAATATGCCCTTTATCTTGCTTGTCTCCTCTTTTGGGGGACCAATTGCTACTTTGGCAAGCAACTTTCAATGGGACGGACACCTCTCATCTGGGAAGGATCTTGATTTACTTGCCTCTTTAGGGGGTATGGGGCGAGCAGCCTTATTGTCCCTATCACTTGAATTTAATTGATTACTTTGTCGGCCTCAAATATGGTGCTGGGCGAGCAGCCTTGGCGAGCAACATTGACTTGGGGCTCCCCTTTGTTGATCTGTCGGATTCATGCATTCAGGGCATGTGGTGAGCAAGGTGGCGAGCAGCTTTGACTTAGCCAAGTAGGCTTGCTGACTCAACCCTCTCTTGCTCGCCCATAATCTCAACATCATCAAAACTTTCCTTAATAATTAATTAGGTGTTGTTAATTTATCATTAGACATCGGTCTGACTTCTTTCATCAACAACAGGGTAGGAAAGAGATTATCAAAGTCCTCAGAATTGAAAATTCAAGCAACTATAGAGGCTAAGTGAAAGATTTCCAAAGAAGTGTAAAAAAGATTTCACAAGTGGAAGATTTTCAAAGAAGCGTAAAAAAGATTTCATAAGATTTCATTTGGCATATCATCGAACATGTGGTTGACACATGTATTTAGATTTATATTCTAACTATTCCATTATTACACAATGAAAGAATAATACTATTTGGTACCTAAAACTGAAATTGAAGATGCATATTGGAAAAATTGAAGGCAGATGTCGCAGGCAGTAAAAAGCACTGAGAAAAATGGAAAGAACAACATATATCGATGATTGTCACATAGAAACAAAGAAGAGATGCAAGGAAAGAGATGAAACTGAGATAAAAAAATAATAACTTGGAGAGAATGGCTGATTGAGATTGATGAAAAATACTAACAGGAAATAACAATCCCAGATTTCTAAAGTATGGATGGATATTTTGTCGAAGGTTGTATTGAGACTTGAGAAAGGAATTAAGACGGTAACATAAGAAATACCTTTGTGTGGAAATGGAGGAGACTATGATAGTGGAAATTGAGGAGACAATCGAGAACACGTTGCCAAAATTTTTGGATTGGGTTTCCAAATATGTGGAGGAGCCCAATAGCAAACAAGATTGAAAAGCCCAAGTAGGTCCAATACTTGGTGTTATCTTACCCTAGAAGACATTGAGGGAAGATAAGAAAGTGTGTGAAAATATCATTATTCACGTTTTTAGGAAAAATTCAAGGTCAGAAATCTTGCAGAAGTAATATACGGAGTTTCAACCGTTGGATCAAGCTGAAATTTTGTCAGAACGTTCGGAACTTGTATAACTACATTCTGAAGGGTGGAGATCGTATTCGGAGCCCTATATTGACGGAAATAGGCTGCAAACAGAAGGTCTGTTTTTGGGTGATTCACTTATGCGGAGAGGTAAAAAGGGTCGTTTCTCACACACCAACCGTTGGATCGAGCTGTAACTCGGACATCACGTTCAGGACACATAGAGGTTGATTCTGGACGGTGGAGACCAGGTTTGAGATTCCGAAAGTTGTGAACAGTAATCTCCAGTTGGTGTTGTTGGGTGAGATCTTTCTAATCTCATTGTAGTTATCAAGTATTGACTGTCTTGATACACTTGTAGTTGAATATCTGTTGTGGGCAGATTGTAACCTTGGATTTTTCCTCATAGTGAAGTTTTTGTGTGGACTTTGGTCCCGTGGTATTTACTCCTCACGTTGAGGAGGTTTTTCACGTTAAAATCGCTTGTGTTGTGCTTGGTGATTGCTTGCTTTATTGTGCATTATATTCTTAGTATTGTTTCCTACTTGATTCACACAAGAGAGGGATAATTGATCATTCCACTGCGTAGACAAATACTTTATTGCTTGATCATTCTTGTGTTTATCCCACCAAAAATGTCATGGGAATAATAAAAAATTAGAGAGTAAAGTCTATTTATAAATGTCTTTCCCTACTTACCCTCTCCTTACAGAAAATCCACTCAAAGATCTTATCGGATGTGCAAAAAACTTATTCTTTAGTAATAAATTGTCATGACATAGTAGGTTCTTAGTTAATAGTTTTAGGTAATTATATTAGCAATTCTTCTTTAAAAAACTCTAATTCAAATTTTCATATTTCAAACAATTCCTTAAATTATTTTGACACGGCCACACTCACTCACACAAACATACAACCAGTTTAAACAAAATACCATCAGAAAATTTGCTATAAATTTTCTTTTTCAGCATAATAGTATAATAACTCGATAACCTTTCACATTCATACATAAAGCTTCTACGAACCAACAAGTTGCAAACTTTCAAAACTAACACCAATATGTACTACACAATACAGATCACAAGACAACTTAAAAATATACAACAATGGAAGCAAAATAAGTCACGGTCTTACCCACAGGTCATCATCTATGTACACTGCAACACAAAAGTTTGCAAGAACGTCAGAACTACTCTAGTTTCATCACCACGTCACATATCACAAGGAATACCTACAATGTATAAACCAGATGAGATTTATAAATCTCGGTAAGCAGAAATTATGCATGATAATGTGATTCTTTTGAAAACCTCCCCATGCAGTCTCTTTTGAAATCACTAATTTATTTAAGAAATACTCGTCAGGGCCCCTAGACACACTGTCATACACCGGAAAGAGCTCAATATACACATAACCAAGTGGCCAATAATAATATCGACGTAGGGCACATCAGGGTTCAGATCTCACATACGCCCCCATGTCAACCAAGAAGTCATCCCACCACGCTGACCAATATTAGTGAATCTAAGGATCTACCCTTCAGCGACTAGCGAGGTCCATCACCAACCATGACCCCCTGTCCGCACATGAAGTCCCCCCAGGGAAACACCCAAAACATATAATAATCGTATAAGGCGTTGGCCCACACCAAATAGCCTACGCTAGGTTTCCCTAGGTCGCTCCTTCCCAGGTCGCCATTTCCGCCCTCGGTGTATAATCAGCTGTCAAACTTTTAAAACCAATTAAATTCATTTCAATGCATGATATGCATGTTTAATGAAACGAAATGCAACCTAACTCACAATGTTCAAATATCACTGAACTCACATGTTCAACCCATATCAATTATGGATATTACCGACTTCTTTAATATCACATATAGAGCTCACAGACTCATTCCACATCACATAGAGATCACTGACACATTCAACATGACATATAGAGCTCACTGACTTATTCCATATAATCACATAATATAATTCACATATTGTTACTCAAACATAATTAATTCACAAAATAATATATTTATACATTATAATTACAAATGAATTTCTACTTGCCTTAAATCCAGAAAGCGTCGATAATTTAAATTCTTAAACCTGCTCATTATCTTCCTCTATGAAATTTAATAAAAATTATATTACAAATATTATTTAATATTATGCAATAATTTTGCAACAACCAACAACTAAAACCATGGTTACTCATTTCGCTATTAATGTTGTCAAGTTATCCGTCATGAAAAACTCAATTTCAAGATAATAACATTATGTTATCTCCCTTTTCTTTCGTACAGCTTCGTCAAGTCATTCGTCATGAAAAACTCAATCTATACTAATCTAATAACAAAATGTTTTAAAAATAGTAACTAAGTGAGTAGGTAATACCAAAAGTTATTTCTAATTTAAACAAATATATTACTTAATATTTTGATCCTATTAAAATTAAATGCACTATTAGAAAAGATATCTAATAATAAATATATTAATAAATTTAGTCATACCAAATTTTTTTACAATTTTAACAAAAATAATATTTAATATTTGACCTAATTAAAATTAAATATGCAATAACCCATCTACCTTTTTGCTAACAAAATATTAAGAAATTTTATTATTTTTTTTGTATCTCACAAGAATTTTTATTTGTTTAATTTTTTATAAAAATATAAATAGCTTTAAAATAATATATTTTATCCAGTAATTTTTTCTATTTTAAATATAATTGTTTGTATAAAATTAATAAAGATTATAATATATCAGATTATTATCTATACTTAATTGTAATTAATTTTTTTTATAATCTACATTATTAATTGAAGTAATTTTAATTAAATATATTCTTTTTTTTTTAAATGTGATAATTTAAAATTGATAAAATTCAGATAGATTTAACATTTTTAACTTTAAAATTTTAATATTTTTTATATATAATTAATCTATATTTGAGTTATAAATGATAATAGAAGAAAAAATAAATTTATTTATCCATTTAAGCTAACAACCAACGTTCTTCACAAAATGTAATTAGAAGAATGAATGTATATAAAAAAAAATTGAAATATTTCATATAAAATTGACAATTAAATTTCTTTACAAAACGAAATTTGAAGAATGAATGCATAGAAAATGGGAAAAAATTCAATCAAATACGAGTTTTGATTGTGGATAAAGATTAGTTTCAGAAAAAAAAAAGATGGATAAAAGAGTAAATAAATAAGTTAAAATAAAATTATATATATATATATACATATATATATAGTGCTATATAATTTTATGTTGTTATCTTCTAAATTTGCCTTACTTAACATTGCGAGCACAAAATATTCTACATGTCTCATTTGAAAAGTAAAAATGTCCACACATCGAACAATGTAAAAAAAATAAAAATTAACAAAAAAATTATTTTTCAGGACCTTAACATGAGTGACAAAATAAGGATTGTAATTTTTTGGACTAGCAAAATGAGAGTCGTAACTATAAAATTTGATAAATTAAAGATAAATCAGCTTGAATCAATGTAAATTGGGTCAATTGATTATATTTAGGTTGAATTTGGGCTAGATTTCAGGTCAAAAAACGGTAAAATTGACATGACTTCGGTTTGAATGTTTTTTCTCAATTTGCAAGCTTTTAAAGTTATGATCCTTAAATTGACAGCCTGAAAAAGTTGTGGTCTTTATTTTGTCAGCTCAAAAAGTTATTGTTCTAATTTTTTCAGCCTGAAAGTTACGAATTTCACTACCCCTTTAACTTACGGTCTTGAAAAAAATATTATTCTCATAGTTTAGATATACAAACATATATTCTGAAGTTAAAAACAACAATAACTACAGTGAAACAGAAGAAATATAAAAAATTATATATGAATAAAATTAATTTATAATGGGATAATACGATAACTATAATAAAAACTAATATAAATCATTTTATATTAACGGGCCGTCCAAACGCACGGGTAATATACTAATTTCAAGATAATAACATTATGTATGTCTCTTTCCTTTCTTACAGCTATGCAAATAAAGGAAACATGTTGATGGTTAACTCAAAATCATAATACCCCACACTATAAGAACTTCTAATTTTACTAAAATAATATCGCTATATACTATTTAAGCATATTTAATTTAAACCAAACATTTAAGTATGAAAATAAAATAAAACATACCTAAGATCACCTATCTATTATTTATTGCAATTCACTTTTCTTTCTTTTTTCTTTTTCTTTTTCTTCGGCTTCTTCTTCTCTCTTTTTTTTTTTTTTTCCTTTCGTTTACGCTAATAGGAAGATGTTGGAGTTATTGGACATTTAGGGGTGATAATCCCAATTTCACCGCCATTATACAAGCTTCTCCAGAAAGCTTTCCCTATTTTTTTATTCTTATTTTATTTTATTTTTAAAGTTTATAAGCACACACACGTACAACTTATACACGCACACATGTACGTGTAAATTCTTTTACTTACTCCCTCCGTCCCAGAAGATATTGCGGTGTCTTTTGGGCACGCGGTTTAAGAAAAAGGTATAACAAGTACATTTTTATGAATATTATATGTGTGTTGTGAGAGTAGAGTTAAATAAATGCTTTCCATTTTTAGGCATGCAAATTTTTTGTGGGACAGACTAAAATAGAAAGTATGCAATGTCTTTTGGGACGGAGGGAGTATTTGTTTACACTAATTTTTATTTAACTATTACAATTAATCATCAAAGAATATATATATATATATATATATATATATATATACATTAAATTTATACCACTAATGATCAAATAATTTGCATGACACATTTACATTTTACTAGAATTTCAAATAAATTACAGTAGAATTTTCTCACTTAAAAATTACAAAATGGTTCAAAAAATTGACACTAATTACAAATTGATTCTGTGCAGAAATTGTAAATAGTATGAAAATAATTATAATGCACACAATGCATAAAATATATTCAAACAATTATAAATTAATACATAAATAATTTAAATGCTCACAATATATGAAATATATTAATCAATTAATATATAGTGAGAAACTCGAATGTGACATATTTAAATTATTTATATATGCATAATCTTTTAATTTAGTGAACAGAACATATGCGCTATATAAAATATCGCATAGCGCGTACATGGATGATTACGAGAGTTAGTAGAAAATATAACATTCTCAAATTAAAACCAAAACCAAGTGTAAGCTTCATGTGCAATTGATGTACAGTATAGCCACTCAACAATAAATATTATTTATATTGAAAAGTTAGATTGATTACTCTAAAAATTAAAAATAGTGTAAAATTATTTAGTGTAAACGATCCCAACTATTGGATGAGTGTAACGTGCACCAAATGCATATGAGACACTTGACAAAATCAATTCTTAATATTCCTGTACAACATTCACTCACCCAAATTAGGCTATAATTTTCAATTTTAATTTTGACCAACTCAACCCTACCAAAAATTTGTAGATCTCACATAAAACCGGGTCATAAAATGGGTTCGACCTAATATCAACACGAATATGGTGAATACGGTGACTGACGGTAAAATTGAAGAAACAACGGGAAAAATTTATGAACTCAAGGTGCATTTGATTTGAAAAATCACCGATGAAACAATATGTTATGGCCGATGTTGATCAAAACTATGAAAACATGTATTTCACACATTCTGTAATAAATTATATATTCAACAACCAAAAACAGACTTGAATGGTTTTTCAATTAATCTTTTATCCATAGGTTATAATTTATCACTAAATAATATTGTGACAAAATAAGTGCATCACTAATTATTTTGAATTAGTGACAATATTGCACCGTTATAAAAATATTATATTACAAGATGAATATAATCGTCACTAATTATAATAAATATCGTCACCAAATGATATTGTGACAAAATAAATGTGTCACTAATATAATTAATACCTTGAGTTTTTGACATGTAATTTAAAATTTTTTATCGGCAATTGTCATTTAGACGCCACATAAGTTTCTGACAAATGCAGATATAACATGATTCAAAAGTTTAGATAAATAAAATTTTGAAAAAGGTCGTGATTTGAAATTCAATTAAGCCTTATATTTAAAATTTAAAAAAATGGTAATGTTGATATATATATATATATATATATATATATATTTGCATATTCAACGTAAATAACAATTATAAATAAAAGATAAAACACTTCTTTAGAGATATCATTTTTTTTCGTTTCATAACTTATCAAGTGTCCACTTTTGATCCCAAAAAATTTTGACTTTTAGATTTTGGTTCCGCAACTCTTTGGGTTATCCAATTTTGATTTCATTTTCAGTACTCTTGCTGATGTGGCTATAAGATAATTTTTTTTTTTATTTTTTTTTCAGATTGCTGAAACACTAATAAAATATCAGTTTGGATATTGAAAGTTCAAAATTTAACCACCACGTGCGTAGCAAAAAAATGAAATTATATATTTTCACTTTTTCATAAAAATAGAATTAAAATTAGACAATAAAAAAATTAATGAATCAAAATCTTAAAATGAACTTTCTTAAGACGAAAAGCAGATACTAAATAAATTATGAGAGAAGAAATTTTTCCTCGCACTTTTTACAAAATATATATATATATATATATATATATATATGGGAGGTGCTGAGTGTAGAGAGTCAAGTTTGTCAATAGTGGAGAGGGTCAATTATCTTGATAAAAAATAATAGTTAACTTTTAATATTGTCCAAAATGGTGGCTCAAAAGTTTTCAAAACCAAGGGTTAGGAATTCCGCGTTTTGTTTCATGTGTTACCGTTCACATACCTTTACTTTTATTTTATTGGATTAATATTGTATGCATCAGTTACACGGTGCAATTTAAGTTTATTTTTTAAAAATTACAGAAAATATTACTGAAAAATTACAAATGTTATTACTGAAAAGTTTATCTTTTATAGTGTAACTTTTCAGTAATAATTTGTGCAACTTTTCAATAATAAATTGTATAACTTTTAAAAAATGAATTTGAGTTGCACCGTATAATTGGTGCAGAAGGGACTTACTCTATTTTATTTTATTGAAATTGACAAAAATCCGCATATACATGACACCTTTACTTTTATTTTATTTTATTGAAATTGAAATTGACAAAAATCCGCATATACATCAAACGTTCTGTTTTAATATAAACGTTTTAAAATACTCAAAGTTGCTGCAGCTTGGGTGTCTAACAATGACGTAACACGTAATAAACTGTAAATAATATTTATATTAATTATAATATTATTTATATATATTAAATATTTCCACGGAAAATGGGATGGAATGAGTTAATAACTTCTTCATTTTGTTTAAAAGATAAAATTATCTATCTTATTAATATGTACATGATTTGCAAGATAGATAATTTTATCTTTTGAATCAAATGAACCTTCAGGTAGAAGTTAATTCTTAACTTCCTTGGAATCATTTCGTAAATTCTCTCTGGACATTCCTCTGACACACAGAAGAAAATCTCACACAGTAGAACAACACATTCAATTTATCAAGTTTAATTTTTTTAATCTGCTTGTTTAATCAAGTAGAATTATATATATATATATATATATATATATATATTTTGGTGTTGAAATTTTTTACCGATGAATTTTGTGCTCATATCATGTTCATGCAATGGGTGTGATTTATGTGTTAAATCTACGTCGTGAATCATTTTGATTTGAGTGTTGATAGGAAGAATTTTTATTTTCCAGTGTGTAAAAGTATGAGTTAATGTTTCTGTTTTTACAAATTTCAATTTTTTCTGAGATGAAGTAATTAGGCCTCAAAAATTTTACTGTACGTTCTTGTATAATGTGGATATGTTCTGTAAAATTTGGTAATTTATGGCCCAACCAGAGAAAATTAATTTTGTTTCTTTTTGCAGAAACTTATTTTTGTCGATTTTATTTCATGTATATTGGCATGTATAATTGATACCACTGGAAAGTACATTCCATAAGGATTCTGTTGATATCTTTTGCATTTTTTTGCCAAGTAAATTGTGAGTTATAATTTTTTTTAAGTTTTTCACGTATTTGGGTCAAATATGTAAGTTTTCAGAATAGTCAAAGAACCTATTTTTGAAAATTTGAGTAGTATCAAGAATTCGGTGACAAATTATTTAAAAAAGATCTGACTTCATCAGATCATGTTCATTTCAAGCGTTAGATCGGTTTGGACTGAACTTTAGATAGGTTATACCGTGGTCAGACGGTTGATCCGGTTGAACCAGGGTCAAACCAATTGACCAAGTCATACCAAGGTCAGGCCGGTTTAGACTTAAAACAAAGTCAGACCATTTCGGACCAAGGTCAACTAGTTCGGTCCAGTATAGGCGAATGAGCAACGTCCACATGTCGGCAACGGCGCGTGATGCCCTTACATTGATAACAGGGCCATGACTGCGGAACGTGACAGCGCGTGATAGAACCTGGAGGCGCATGTCAATGCGTGCATGTGTGTGTCAGCGTGTGGATGTGCATTCACACGCATTCAATTGAGTTTTTGCTCATTCTAGTGTGTTTTTTCAACATATGACTTCACTTCTATGATATTTTATCGATTAAGGACCTATGTAAAGCCTGTTAGTTAGTTTTTCACATGTTATGTACCTTATGACATTCTTTACTTCTAAAAAAAATGGATAATTGACATGTTTAATTATTTAATAAGTCCATTTATCTGAGAAAATGAGAGTTATAGGAGTTAAATTTAATTTTACTTGTAAATATGTCTAATGCATATTGAAAATTAATTTATTTTCCATAAGCATAAAGGAGAGAGGAAATATTCATGTGTTTAAATTTAATTAATTTTATTATTTTTGCTCATTTTTCCAGGTATATCGGAAAGAGAACAAGATCTAGTGAAGACATTAGGACTAAAGAAAAAGTGCCCTATGATTTTTTGAATTATAACATTAAACCTACACATAACTTCAAGGATCATCTTATTGACTTGCGAGAACTCTACAACTATTTGTTGGTTAAGAGATTTAAAAAGGGGGATTAAAGAGGGGAATAGGGAGGGGAATCGAGTTGGCTAGAATTTTAACGAGTGCAAAATGTCCTCTTTAAAATGCTCCTCGTTATTAATTAACGAGGACAAAAAGTGGGCCCTCGTTATTATCTAGGGCAATAGCGAGTACTGAAAATGGTGAGGGCCACGTGGTGCTTTTTTTTTTAGCATATTTAGTCCCACTAGTTAAAAAAATTGCACATATGGTCCAAGAGAATTTATATTAAACCGATTTGGTTCCACATTAATCTATTAGTTTTAATAAAAAATATGTTGGGACCATTCATGTTAAAAAGCGGACCAATTTCCAAAATTTTGTGAAATTCTAATCTTAATAATTATTACAAACTTTAATAATAATATTTATAGTAATTAATTCAAATTTTTTTTAAATTGCCAAATGTTTAGAACTTAATTAAAAGTATACCAAAAATATTGAACCTATTGAAATTATCCCAAATTAAATAACAATTAGTTGAAAAATAAAATAAACTTAATTTAGATTTATAGCATATTTTATCTCATATTAAAATGTTAATCATCAATATCTAATCGTGCATTACACTCAACTCCATTACTCTTCTAAACATTTAGTCATACATATAGTCATCGCATCACATATTCTCATAACCTCAAGTTTTCAACAATACACATGTGATAAGATTACATTATTAACTATTATCCAATCTCAACAAATCGAGCATAATTAGCAAGATCCATCAACTAAAAGCAATGCAAACACAATTTGTTCAGTTATAATCAAGGATGAAAATATCCCGATATTTCCCTTATATATCCATTTTTTTAGTTACCGATATCGATATTGGGTAGAAACGATATTTCCATAATATTCATTAAAAAAATAAAAAATATCAACCAGGTTGATTAGCTCACCTGGCCACCGGGCTCCTCATTTGAGTGAGTAACCCGGGTTCAATTTCCTTTGCGAACGAATTAGGAAGGAGTAACCATCGATATTTCCACAAATTTAAGATATTGATATTTCCATCGATACCAATATTTTCTTCTTTTTAGTTTTGATCAAATCATGATTTTTTTTGTTACCGTGATAATGAGCTGAAAATAAAGAAATAGTACCCATCATAATTTGTTGGTTTCTTTATCCAGCGGAGGATCCATATAGGTTCCCGGAAATTCAGCCAAAAAAAATGCATCATAGTACGGATTTGTGCTTCCAATTTGGTTCATCAATTTCAAAACCAAAGGTACACATAATTAATTGGCTCTGGTTTTTTGAGATGAAGAAAGATGGGTGCATCAATTTGATTTATTAAGTCGTGGGGGGTATATTGGTAATTTTATGTATTGTTATATATAATTATATATGTTTAGGTGTATATCACCATAAACATTTATGGGTAGATGTAACAGGGGCCATTTATTTGCTAGAAAGCCCAAACTAATTAAAAAAGACAATGCATTGTCGGCCCCTACAAAATAAAAAAGAACTGGGCTGGGTTTATTGACATTAGTCTATTTAGAAATACACTATCTTGAATTAATATATTATTTTTTCTTAGGCAATTTTTTTGAATTTACTTTTATTTTTTTGGCAATTTTTTTAATATAGTGAAAATTGAAAAAATTTAATTTCGAAATAAGTTGCCAAATATTTTCAAGGTAATGTATTTATCAGATTGGTTAGTGCCAGTAACCTGGGGCAAAAGAAATTTTCGAGGCCCATTTACAAAGCCATGTTTACGAAAATTAAAATGGAGTACTTGACACCCATTGCTGAAGCCCACTTAGTACCACAAAAAATAAAAGGCCAAGGTTATTGACACTGGCCTATTTAGTGAATAGGCTATCCGGATGAATACACTATTCTTCGTTCATCAATTTTTCCGAAATTTTGTCATTTTTTCTGGAAATTTTATTCGAACAGTGTGACAATTGAAAAAATGTTCGAAAAAAATTGTCAAAAAATTATAAAAATTCCAAAAAAAATTCCTGAGATTTTTTAAGGATGGTGTATTTATCATTTTGGCTGGGGCTAATAACCTGGCCCAAAATAAAAAGTGTGAGTGAGTGGCTTTGGTTCGTTGCATTGAGGTGGGACCCACGATTGATGGAGAAGGAGGGAACTGCAATTCTAAGCAAGCAAGCTGCACGTCAGACTCAAAAGTCATAAGTGAAGTGTTTTTGTGTATATCTGCCCTTGTGTTTGTGTCTATTGCTCTCTCTTTTCCACCGGAATTTACACTTTTTTTATTTGGATGCCACACATAAATTTGCACACTATTAAAAAATAAAATATTGATTTACGTGTACACTCACAAATCTATACACACATTTACTCATATGTCACTATTTTATGTATAAAACGCATTTTTCTTAAAAAATATGCCGTCCCATAGAATACAAATTCTTATGGGACGAAAGGAGTAATTTTTACTCGATTAACAGTGTTAGTATGGAAATAATAGTCTGCCATAGTGTTTTTTTACTTTAATTTAATTCAAAATATATATTACCTACTCAAAAAGTATGAATATTGATTTCGGTAGGTTTTTAAGAAAATATATAAAGAATAGATAAAATAAGAGTATTTTAGGATATTTTTTTATCTATTTATTAATTATACTGATATTTGTAAGTGCAAAATTAATAACATGTGAAATAATTGAGTGATAGTTGAATGATGAAATAACAAAGTTATTGTAAATAATATAATATGCATACTTTAAGTGAATAGAATATATAACTTAAAAAATATAAAAACAAGAGATATGGAGAACGTTTTTCATAATTATTAGAAGTACATTTCAGTAATGACAGTTAAAGATAGATAAGAAATTTTTCTTGAAGAAGAGTGGAGGAGAGAACTTTTTGATAGAGAGAATATTTTACTTAATGAGCTTATTATTTTAATCAACAGGTATAAATTACGATAGGGTATCAGAGATAAATGGAGATAGGGATCGTCCTTGAAGGATGATTATTCTGCAAAAAAGGCTTATGAAGTTTTGTTTCTGGAGAATATCCTTGAAGGTGATGAAAAAAAAGGAGTTCAAATTGATTTGGAGCAATTTTGCACCTCCGAAAGTCAAGATTCATGCGTGGAGAGTTTTTTGGAATCGGATCCCAACATCGCTCAATCTACTAAACCACAATGCTCTTCCTACTCAAGCCAATACTTGTTGTGTTTTCTGCAATAGTTCTATTGAATCGGTAAACCATGTTCTCTTCGAATGTTTCGTTTCTTATAATTTCTGGATGAGTTGCATTGAGTGGTTCGGACATAGAGTTGCTTTACCATCCGACCCAAGGACAAACCTACTTTTCTTCAGTAGGTTGGTCAAAGGGAAAGATGGGAAGAAACTAGCGGTTTGTGTGTGGTTGTGTGCGGTGTGACTGTTGTGGAAGAAGAGAAATGACATATTGTTTCGCCAAGGAGTTTTCAGGTTCTTTCAAGGTGGGTGGTGAATCCTTATATGTTTCAAAAGTAATTGTTTAGTATTTTATAGACTTGGTGTTAAATATATAGTTATTTCCATTGGGTATGTTGAAACTTTGTATATGTGACAAGGGTATTTCTTATATCTTTTGAGTAATAATATTTTCTTTTTCTGATAAAAAAAACTCAATAATGACAGTTAAAGATAGATAAAAAAAAAAACAAAATAATGAATTGAAATATTAATATTTCTACAAAAACAAGATAAAATTGTAATCTAGATCTAGAGTTACAAGCCCGTTATGACATATAAATATGCTTATGTCTCAGGAGTTAAAAGTAAAAAGAGGATTGAAAATTAAGTATATATAATAAATGTTATTTATAATTACAAAGAAGTTTTTTCAAATTTGTAACTTTAAATATTACTTCCTCCTTCCCAATATCTTTTCCCTTTCCTTTTGTTATTTTCTTTAAAATAGTATATTTATTTATTATTATATAGTTGACTACATGTTTATTTTTATAAAAATAATGAGAAGTTGTGAAAAAAATAAAGAGTGATTGTATAAAAATGTATATGTTTATTAATAAATAGATTGTTGTTTTTATTTTTTATGGTTAAAAATTTTATTGTAAGACTTTAAGAAAATAAAAGTGACAAGTTTATTGTGGGACAGACAAAAAATATTTTTGGCTTGAAATTAATCTAAATTTATGGATTCCATTGTATTTTATAGAGTTATCAAGTACTGAATATTTTATTTCATTTTTTGTATATTTAAATTACAATTACAATTTATTTATAGAAATATTTAAATAACAAAAGAATTTTTTTAATTTAGTTCTTTCCATAATTACAACTTTTCTCTGAAAACCCAAAATTCACAGGTTTTACACTCTAGTACAGTGATTTCATTATCGGACCGGACCGATCGGTTCAACCGGTTGAACTGGGAACCGATCATGGAACTGGTCCGGTTATACCTAAAAACCCGTTTTTACGGTCAAACCGCTTTGACCTGGTGCGAACCGGTCAAAACTGGAAGAACTGGCACTTGGTTGAACCGCCTCTATTTTTTTAATATTAATTTTTTTTCTTATTTTATTTTTTCTTATTAACTTAAATGAGACATTATTATGGAGCATTGACTATTGTATGATATTTTGATTAAGTTATTTTGTCTCATTTGTTTTTGTGTTGTTACTCTATGACTTTACAGTGTTCATTTAATTTTTTTAATTGAATATTTATTTTATTTAACATAGAGCATATTAAAAATATATGTATAAATTATTTTAACGGTTGAATCGCCGGTCCAACCGGTTGAACTGTGAACCGGTGCCTTGATCGATTTGATCACCGGTTCAATTCTGAAAACACTGCCCTAAGTATACAATATAGGCAAAACATAAAATAAACCAATTCCACTATAAATTTAGTCAACAATATGAATTGCTTCATTATTTTTTTTGTAACTTGATAATAGCATTACCTAATAAAAACAAACTTGAATTTCATGACAGGAAAATTTGTCAGGCACCATAAATATATGAAAACAATGAATTATTAAAGTTTGTCAACTCTGAATTTATCTAATATGCCACGAGGAAGGACGTAAGAAATTTCTGAAGAATTTTGTCCAAAATTGAATTCGACTTGTTAAAACATGAAATAATAAATACTACCTCGGTCCCGGAACTATTTTCATAGTAGTTCCGGGCACGTGAACCAAAGAAAAGTAAATATATGAGTGTAAAGTTAAATAATAAAATAAGAAAAAGTGTATTTTGTTGACTTTTGTGAGAGAGAAAAATTTCCTTTTTAGGTGTGTGAAAGAAGAGTTGGGACGTCTAAATAAGGAAAGTGTGAAAATAGTTTTGGGACGGAGGGAGTATATAGAATCTGGTCAATATATCATAAGTATGAATGATCAAATTATCTTGTTTGTATATTAGTCGAGGTTCGGTTAATTAAAAAATATTTATTTAAACTCATTTGATAAAAGTCGTCAATAAAAAACAAACTAACTCATGTTAAGTGATATATATTCAATATATTTGTATAAGTTACATAGGGTAGTTTTATTTTTATAATTTTTTGTGATTAGTATCCGACCAAAAAATCGACTAATTTGAAAGACTCATCGTGGTTCCAAATTAGAAATAAATTTTGCATGGACTCATCCACCATATGAATTTATTACACCTTATTCGTTTTAATTCTGATAAATGAGCATACTCCTAACACTTAAAACGTTCACCACTAGATTAATCCAAAAGTTATATTTTTAAGATCAGTGGATGAATAATCTAATTTAATTTTTTTTCTCATTTAAATTTGTGTAGACTCGATTAAACTCGAAAAAAAATACTAAAGAATATTCAATACCTATGCTCGAACTCCACTCGATAATAAATAAACTTAACTCAAGTCAAATATTCTATAATTCCATTTCAAAAAAAAAAAAAAAAAAACTCATATATTCTATAATTCAGTTGGACTCAATTACATTTCTAAGAATAAAGATATTAATTTCCATTTGGTGGGGCTGTCAAAATATTTTATATTATAGTGCAGTAGCGGACCCTCCTAGCTATCCAAATTGGAAACAAGCTAGCTGATATGTGATGGGGGTTTCTTTAAATGTTAACCCCATTTTTCCACCAGAACTGTGGGCAAACGTACTTGTGGGAGAAATCTAACGAATTACATCCTCTTATGACTTTGAAAAAGCTTATTCTATCTATATATTTTGAATTTTGATGGAATCATTCAACTAAGAATAAAATATTTTATGAAATATTTTACGGAACTAGAATTTCGTAGAATTATTTATATTAAAAAATTTATAGGTTCTGATCAGGTTGGGTTGCATCTGAAAGTCTCACGAAAAACAAATTTCGGAATTTTAGCTCCCAGTTTGTGTTACTATATGTCCAAATGTAAGTTACTATATAAGACAAAAAGTTTGTTACTATCAGATTCAATTTTTTTAAATATATTCATTTATTTTTTTAGAAATAAATATTTTTTTATATAATATAAAAGAAAAATGTGTGTTACTATAAAAAAATATTAATTTTTTATTAATATTTATTTATTTTTAAAGAAATTGTTACTTTTTTATAAAATAACACATAAAAATAGTAAAAAGTGTATTATTACATGAATCAATATACCTAGTTTGTAAGGAATGATGATTAAATTAAGAAACTCATAGTTGTTCTTAACAAAGACGCATTTTGTCCTTACAGTAATGCATGTTTGCAAGAGCAAATGTGCTTTACTATTAATTAGAGCAAATATGTGTTACTATAATATTAAATGTTATTTTACACTTATTCATTTATTTTTATAAAATAAATATTTTTTATAGAATATGAGAGCAAAATGTGTGTTACTAATACATAAGTAAAAATATTAATTTTATAGAAGTTTTTTTCATATAATAAAATATATAACTTAGTAAAAAATGTTACTATATGAATCAATTTACATACATTTGAAGGGATAATGATTAAATTAAAAAATACATATTTTTTCTTATAAAAATATATCCTTACAGTAACACGTGTTTGTCCTTATAGTAACATAAACTGAGAGTAAATGTATATTGCTCTTAGAGCAAAAACGTGTTACTCTCATATTAAATGTTGTTCTTTAATATATTTTTATTTATTTTTATAGAATAAATATTTTTTCATATAATATAAGAGCAAAATGTGTGTTACTATAAGAACTAATATCGATTTGTTTTGTAGGAAAAAAATTATTTTTCCATATAATAATACATGTAAGTAGTAAAAACTCTGTTACTACATAAACAATACATCTAGATTTAAATGAAAAATGAATAAATTAAGAAACACATATGTGTTCTTATAAAAATAAATTTTGCCCATGTTGTAGCACAAACTAAGAGAAAATGTGTATTACTGTTAGAGTAAATGTGTATTGCAGTAAGAATAATTGTGTGTTATTGTACGTACAAATATTTATTTGTACTAGAAAAATATATATTATCCTTACAATAACATATGTAAGGTATTAAAAGATGTATTATTATTGAGGAACACTCACGTGAAACGTTTCACGCCGTGAAACGGGTAAATTTAAAAAAATTCAAGGATCCTACCGGGTTGGGTCGGATTTGGACTTTTGTAAAAAAAAAAAAAAATCGCAACTATGATTCCAGATTTTTTCGCTCCCAGGTATGTTACTATTTAGCCAAATGCATGTTACTAATAAGTAAAATATGTATTACAATTAGATTAAATATTATTTTCTTTACATATATTCATTTATTTTTGTAGAAATAACATTTTTTCATACAATTTAATAATAAATGTATGTTGCTACAATTTTTTTTTTTCATAAATACTTATGAGAAAATAATATATTTTCTTATTTTCGCTCCCAGGTATGTTACTATTTGGCCAAATGCATGTTACTAATAAGCAAAATGTGTGTTACAATTATATTAAATGTTGTTTTCTTTACATATATTCATTTGTTTTGTGTAGAAATAACATTTATTCATACAATCTAATAATAAATGTGTGTTACTATAAAAAATATTATTTTTTTCATAAATACTTATGAGAAAATAATATATTTTCTTATAGTAACACACATATTACTTTTGTGTTATATGAAAAATTACTTATTATATAAAAATAAATGAATATATATATAAAGAAAAACATTTCATAAGATTGTAACACACATTTGCTAAGATTGTAATACACATTTGCTCTAATAGTAACATATATTTGCTCCCCCAATTTGTGTTAAATATGGGCAAATGTGTGTTACAATATAGGCAAATACGTGTTACTGTAAGAGAAAATGTACTTTTATAAGAATAAGTATGTATTTTTTAATTTAATCACCATTCATTTAAATCTAGGTATATTGATTCATATAATAATACAATTTTTTACTATTTTATATGTGTTATTATATAAAAAAATAATTATTTCTATACAAATAAATAAATATTTATGAAAAACCAATATGTTTTCTTATATTAACACATGATTTTCTCTTATATTATGTTATAAACTATTTATTCTATAAAAACAAATGAATATATGCAAAATAACAACTTTTTATAAGATTGTAACACACATTTGCTCTAGTAGTAACATATATTTGCTCCCCCAATTTGTGTTATAATATGGGCAAATGTGTGTTACAATATAGGCAAATACGTGTTACTGTAAGAGAAAATGTACTTTTATAAGAATAAATATTTGTTTTTTAATTTAATCACCATTCTTTTAAATCTAGGTATATTGATTTATATATTAATACATTTTTTTACTATTTTATATGTGTTATTATATAAAAAATAATTATTTCTATACCAATAAATATATATTTTGAAAAACCAATATGTTTTCTTATAGTAACACACATGATTTTTCTCTTATATTATGTTAAAAACTATTTATTCTATAAAAACAAATAAATATATGCAAAATGACAACTTTTTATAAGATTGTAACACACATTTGCTCTAATAGTAACATATATTTGTTCCCCCAATGTGTGTTACAATATGGGCAAATACGTGTTACAGTATGTGTTTTTTAATTTAATCATCATTCCTTTAAATCTAGGTATATTGATTCATATATTAATAATCTTTTTTACTATTTTATATGTGTTATTATATAAAGAATAATTATTTCTATACAAATAAATAAATATTTATGAAAAACCAATATGTTTTCTTATAGTAACACACATGATTTTTCTCTTATATTATGTTAAAAACAATTTATTCTATAAAAATAAATAAATATATGCAAAATAACAACTTTTTATAAGATTGTAACACACATTTGCTATAATAGCAACATATATTTGCTCCCCAGTTTGTGTTACTATTTGGGCAAGCATGTGTTACTATAGGATAAAATGTATTTCTTGTTTAAAATTAATTTCTTATTTATTTATTTTTACTATTTATAATATATTCTCTAATTAAAAAATAATAAAAAATTTATGTATGCAAACAAAAAAAATAAAAAAAGAATTCTGAATTAATTAATAAATCTCCTCATAGCCTTTTATTTCTTTTTGTGATCCATGATGTTTGTGTGGTCCTCTTTTGACTTAACTCCTCATCAATGATCATGTTAATTAATTGCGCATGTCTACTGCTGAAATGAGAAACTGCCCACGAATTTTGGTGGGTATGGATATAACCCATTTAACAATATGATATCGTTTCATACCGTGAAACGTTTCATATAAGTTTTTGTGATTATTATTATACTAACAACATATTATAAACATTAATTAATAAAAAAAAAAAAATATATATATATATATATATATTTATTTTTAAAAAATTATATATTGTCCTTATAATTAATTTAAAAGTATAAAAACTTAACTTTTTAAAGATTTACACATTTTACCTTTTAATATTGTTCATATAGAACAAAGTGATCTAGGAATGAATTTTTAAAAATAAGATTAGCGTGATTTTTTCTTCCAAATTTTATTTTACCATGTTTGACTTGCTTATGATCCACGAATTTTGTTCTGGATCTACCTTTATTCCACGAATGTTTTCAATTTATATCATGTTAAATATATTTCACATGTGAATTTTACTAAGTGTTCCTTTGCAACAAAATATCGAATTTTATTGCAAGGTAATTCTTGACTTTTCTCGGTCGACTTATAACCGGTTGAATAAGTCTAATATTTGGAAGAATTAAAGACAAAATCGACTAATTTCTTTATAGCTTTTTTAAAAATCTTTTTTATTCACTTTAGTCCAACCGGATAGTGTGAAAACTGGAATCATGGAAATGTGGAATTGCTTCGCATCTCTCATGTTATCAATTAAGAATTGGTATGCACTTCTGTATAATATTGTATTGATTTTAATTAACGTAATATGCTTTAAAATAGTTTTTCTTCTTCTTCTTCTCTGCAGGTATTACTGTGTGAATTTACTTTTTTATCATATGATATAAAATAAAATGTACATAACGTCAATTGTTGGTGAATGACACATGAGACTATCCTAAATTAGATGAACACAGTCGATTAATTGTATGTTATTAATTAATTAATCTACAATTGTGTAAATGTTATAAAATTGAAATCAAAGTGAATTATATGAGTTGAAATTGATAATTAGATATGATCAATATTTACTTGAAATAATTTAAGATTGATATATTTTTAAAGCACGATTTTCAAAATAATACAATTTTTTATATAATAGAGCACATATGAATTGAATAATAGAATTATTCTTTTTAACATATCATACTAATTTAAATAATACTTTAAATATATTATTTTGTAGCTAATCAAACTCACACCTCGTTTAACTTAAACTGTTACACACTATAATTGCACTTATTTAAAAGAAAAATAAAGTGAATTATTTAGGAATTCAATACTTTGGATTTCCTCCAGTGTTACACTTTGCAATCCAAGCCTTTTTAGGAGCTGTAGAGTTGTCAATTCTACAGTTCTTGCTTGATCCTCCTTTTTGAATGCTTGAAGAAGGAGACATATCTGACATATTTCCATTCCAAAATCTATCAAAGTTAAGTCTTCTTTCCATATCCAATCTATGATAGACTTCTTTTTCTGACTGTAGGTTTGATTCTGCAGTTTGTTTCAAAGTTATGTTTTGAAACATATTTGAAACATCTTCTTCAGAATTATCCATGATTTCCTAGATCTTTTGTTGTCTTCTTGGTGACAATTCTTTGAATGAATTCAAGAATTTCAGATCTTCTGGCTGTAGAGCTGAATTTACAGCTTCTTTAGGTGTTGTTTCTTTGATAAACTTTCTCCCAGGTCTTGGAATTGACTTTTATAGATATTTCATCCAGACACAAGGATTATATCCTATTCCAGTAGAGTCCTTTGAATGTCTTTGCTCAGACAACATCTTCTTCAATTGTTTGGATGATTTTCCAAAGCAATTTAGCATCTTTTGATAATAAGCATTGTGTTCTTCAAGTTCAGCTATCATCAGTTCTTGACTTCTGATTGTTTCCTTTAATTCAGCACAATCTGCAGCTCTACAACTTGCTTCATTGAAAAGTTCTTCATTGTCCTCTTTCAGACAACTGTAACCTTTCTTCAGTTCTTGTAGAATCTGCAGTTGTTTCTCAGCATCTTCCACTCTAGCTAACAAAGCTTTCACATGTTCTCTTCCAATGTGATTATCTCTTCTAAGATCTTCATTTTCCTCTTGGAGTCTTTGGATTGCACTTAGCATGTCACTGGAAGAATCATTTTCTGTAATATAACTTGAAGATGATGAGCATACCTCTTCATCTTTAGCCATAAGACAGATCAGGGCTTCTTCATCTGAGTCTGTAGAGTCAGGGTCTTCTAAATCTGCAGTTGACTTTTGAGCAGAAGAGGGACAGTCTTCCTGGTTTTTATCAAACTCAGAAAGTAGTGCTCTAATTCTCTCATTGTCAAACTTTTTCTTTCTATCTCTCTTGAGTCTCTTTTCTTCATCAGTGTACTTCTCAGCTTTGGGATAAGGACAATCTTTGATGTAATGTCCTGGTTTTCTGCAGTTATAGCATAAGTAGGTTGAGTTAGGTGCTGTAGATTTCACCTTACCATCTTCTTTTGGTGTGAACTACTTCTTCTTGGTCCATTTGCCAAATTTCTTGAGCTGCTTTATAAAAAGAGTCAAGTCTTCATCATCAAAACTTGTAGCTGTAGGGTTGTCAGCAACTAGAGCTGTAACCTTACTGCTGTCAGGTTCTTTTCTTCTGCTTATGTCAAATTCATAACTTTTGAGGTCTGAAAAGAGTTCAAAGGTGGATATCTTAGATAAATCCTTTGATTCTCTCATAGCAATGACCTTCATGTCCCATTCAGAAGGTAAGCCTCTGAGAACTTTCATGTTCATTTCTCTTTGTGAGTACTCTTTACCAAGTGAGTTTAGCTCATTGAGGATCTCAATGAATCTTGATTCAAACTTTTCAAGAGTTTCACCAGATTTCATCTTGAAGTTCTCAAACTTTTGAACTGCTATCATGAGTTTGTTTTCCTTGATTTGTTCAGTTCCTTCACAAATCATTTCCAACTTTTCCCATATATCTTCGCAATTTTGCATTTTTTGATCTTGCTAAACACAATTTTATCAAGTGAATGATAAATAGTGTTCTTTGCAACATTGTCAAGGTTGGATCTTCTCTTGTCATCCTCAGTCCATTCCCTTCTGGGTTTAGGGATAATCTGAGCTAATCCAGCTGACTGATCAGCTGCAGTGTTGACCTTCACAATAGGTATAGGGCCATCTTCTATGATAGACCACATCTCATCATTGATTGCAGACAAATGTGCTTGCATTCTAATTTTCCATTCATCATAGTCCTCAGCAGAGAACATTGGAACTTTGGATTTCACCATCTTGGGAGCCATGCAAGTATGCAGGTGTGTTTTTCAAAAACAAAAAAGAATCTAGCTAGGTACTGATCAAAGCAGTGGCAAGCCAACTGCTCTGATACCACTTATTGGTCCCTTAAAGTGGTCAAGGTCTAGAGGGGGGGGGTGTGAATAGACCTTGAGTCCAAAATCAGATTTTTCAAACTTTTCAAAAGGATGGATTCTAGAACCTTACAGTATTCTTTTTGAAGTTTAGAAAACAATAAGTCTACAAGAGTTTTAAAACAGGACCACAAAGGTTACAGCTGTGGACTTAACAAGTCTGCAGCTGCAGAGTTCAAAAACAACTTGCAAAAATAAATCACTTGTAGACAAAATATCAGAGGAGTTCTCACAATTAGAATTGTATTGAGAATACTCTAATGTGCAGCGGAATAAAGTGAGTGTTAATGAAAACAATATGAACAAACTTAACAACTGAGTGACTTAGAGAAGTCTACAGCTGTAGAGTGAGTTTCTGTGAAAATCACAAGGTTTTATGCACTCGAGATTTCAAAACAATGATGAATGTAACAAGGAAATTAAATATGCAGAACAAGAATATAAATAGCAGAAGGTAAATAGACCAGATTTATAGTGGTTCAGTGTCTATAAAAGACAACCTACATCCACTGTTACACCACTCAGGTGCCAAATTCACTAAGAAGTGATCACAAAGATAAATACAAGTAGTTCCCCCTTAGAACTAGGTTCACTCAGATTCCTATTCTAAAAAGAGATAAACTACCCTATTCACTTAGAAAACAACTCACAAAGAGTTTTTACAGAACCTCACAAAGAGATATCTACACAAAGTAGAAATATAAACTGGGTGAGGGAACAACAACAAAAGATGTGATTCTTACTAAGAAAATCCTAACCAACTATCCTAAGAATCACAAAGAATAAAACGAGTAAAGCTCTCTCAGAATATTGCTGGCTGTAGACTTGCTTAGGTTGAATACTTGAATGCTCAGGGTTGTTGTTGTTGAATCCTCTGAGGACTTCTTCTATTTATAGATTGTGTGGTATGACTTATCCGTTGGGAATTTCAAATTTGAAATTCGGATAAGGCTCCTCTCTCTCTATTTGGCATGTGTGAAGTGGTCCTCATCCTTCACACAGGATAGTACTGATTGTACTATGTCCTTTTCTTCAGAATTCTGGCCTCCTTGTAACTAATCTTCATTTGGCTTCAGAATTAGGAAAGTAATTTCCACTTAAGTACAGTTTAGTGAGTGCTTGAGAGTTACACTAATAGTCCTTAAGGGTCTTCTTAATCTTCAATTAATTTCTGACTTGTACATCTCTTCAAACGGTTCTTTGCAACTGTAGAGTCTTCAACCCTGCAGCTGTAGAGTCCTGTCAATATAAAAAATCGACTGTAGAGAAACCTTACAGCTGTATAGTCATGTCTAAGCTGTAGATTGATCAAATATACAGCTGTAGACTTCATTTACAACTATATGATTCAAACACCAATTTCCTTAGCACAAGTGTTAGTTCAATATAAACAATTAAACACATTATTTTGCACACATCAAAATCTAAATCAAGGTACTAACAGTATACATGCCTATAGGCCTGACTTAAAGTAGGGTATTATGTGTGCCTTGAGAATCGAATCGTCAACTTCCGGGTTATCCGGAGGAGACATCTTTCATTTGGACACTTGATTGTTTGTTTATTTTTATACATTTAGTTGTACTCCCTTCGTCCCAAAAGACATTGCATACTTTCTATTTTGGTCTGTCCCGCAAAAAGTTTGCATGTCTAAAAGTAGAAACTATTTATTAAACCCCACTCTCACAATACACATATAATATCCATAAAAATATAGTTTTTATACATTTTTCTTAAACTGCGTGCCCAAAAGACACCGCAATGTCTTCTGGGACGGAGGGAGCATATAAGTTCAAATTGAGTCACTTTTTTAAAAATTTATCAAATTAATTTCTTTTTATTACTAATAATTATGGATTAGTCTTGTATGCACCAGTTGCACCGTGCAATTCAAGTTTATTTTTAAAAATTTACACAAAATACTACTGAAAAATTGCACATATTATTACTGAAAAGTGTATCTTTAATAGTGTAACTTTTCAGTAATATTTTATGTAATTTTTCAGTAATAAGTAGTGTAACTGTTTAATAATATACTTGAGTTGCACTGTGTAACTGATGCACAAGAGACTTACTCAATAATTATATATATATATATCAATAATATTTTTTATTTTATAAATTTAACATTTTACACTATAAAAAAATTTAAATTATAATTTTTTATGTATTTAATTGTATATAAGTCCAAATTGAGTCACTTTTTTTTTTAAAATTCATCAAATTAGATTTTTTTTCCAATTTCTGTTTATATATATATATATATATATTTCAATAATTTTATAAATTTACTATTTTACACTACTCAAGAAATTTTATTTGTTAGTTTTTTATATATTTAATTATATATAAGTCCAAATTGAGTCATATATTTTTTAAACTTATCAAATTAATTCCTATTTTTTTCTAATTTATTTATATATATTTCAACAACTTTTTTTATTTTATAAATTTAATATTTTACACTACTAAATATTTTTAATTTGAAATTAAATTTTTTTGAATCCTCATCAACCTCTTCATCTTCATCTTTATCTTCATCTTCATCTTTGTCTTCCTCTTTGTAAGCAATAAAATGAATTGTCGAAATAAAAAATAACATGTAGAAATTACTTGTTAAAATTAAATTCATTATTAAAAATTCAGACAAATTCGATTCCTAAAATAATAAATAGAATTGAGCTTCAAAAGCTTAATGAATTGAATTGGGCTTCAAAAGCCTAATGAATTGAACTAGACTTCAAAATCCTAATGAATTGAATTGTGTTGATGAATGTCTGCGTAATTATTTGATAATAGGCGAGCAATATTTAATCAAGATATTAAAGGCCTTAATCACAATGGGGTTAGTGGCAAGCAAAAAAGGACTGAGTCAGCAAGCCAAGGAGGTCAAGTCAAATCTGCTCGCCACCTACAAGGTTAATAGTTGTTCGCTCGCTTATCCATATTCCCGGAACTGAAAAATACGAGGTAGGGCTGCTCGCCCTACACCATGAGTAGCATCGATAGAGCGGGCAATTGAATCAAGAAAGTGAAGTTAGCAAAGCTGCTCGTCCACCACCTGGGAGAAAGACGAGCACCACAGGAAGTCTCCTCATTAAAGGCTACTCGCGCCGGTTGATGTGCCTGAATAAATGACCTTAGACCAAGCCTTAGCTACTCGTTCAGAAGCTTATAAAGCCACAGAAAATGAGATGAGCAGACTAAAGAGTTGTTTAGTCATTGTAGAGTTATTAGGTGTATTAAGGTTTAATAAAATGACAAGTGTTAGGACACTTGTCATATGATTAAGCCAATTAGCCTAATTAACTGTCACATCGTTCATGCAAGCATATAAAATGGCAAGTGTAACCATTTGTAAGGGGGCCAATTTTCTAATACAAGAGACATTTTCTCATACTTTCTCCCTCTTTATTTCTCTACATTTCAGATTAAATTTTGTTTATTATTTGGAAGATTACAATCTTAGATTAGCCACATAATCAATCTTGTTATAAAAGTCTTCCAACAATTTGGGGCTAGAAGGAGGGCCTAAACTTTCGAATTGATCAAGTTTGTAGAGAGAGTTTGAAGATTTGAAGATATTCTTCAATCCTCAAAAGTGTTTTGAAGATTTCTGTTGATAGGATTTCTTAATTGTTGGATTAAGTGGCTGTAATCGAATTATCCTATCAAACAATAACAAGAATTAATGTTTGTTCTTGAGTTGGAAATATAGAGAGAGAAAGTAGGAGAGCTAGAGTGAGAAAGTAGTTGTTGTATTATGAAAGCTTAGAGAGAGAAAGGTATTGGAGACCTATTTATAGGTTTGCATGTGTGAGGTGGCACCTTGTTAGCCTTCTTGGCCTTAGGTCCTGACAAGTGTCCTTGACACTTGTCCTTACTCACTACTTGTGCTACCTTTACAAGCTTTGTTCTACTACATCATTACTTGCTACCTACATGACTAATGTCCGTACGCTGGTTCTAGGCGAGCTTCATTGCCTTATGTAGTTTTTGATGTAATATAGAGATAGACTTCGGCTTGGTCTCCTATGGTACGGGCGTACTACCCCTCAAAGGGCGAGCTTGTATGCGAGCTTCTCTCTCTCGGGCTTGATCAGTCATATGACCTGGGGTTATTAGGCGCCTAGGCGAGCTTCCCCATGTTGACTCTGGTCAAGGTTGATGACGCAGCTCAGGTCGGCGACCTTCTCAGCCTTGGCTAATTAATCTTGTGATTAACCTCGAATAGTTCACCTATCAACATTTGCCACCCAGCTCGTCCACATCATGATATTTTTAATCTGTGGGCGAGCTGATTTGTCTATGAACGAGAGCTTGAGTGTTGGCGAACTACTTCTTGGTAAGGTGCCGAGCTTCAGGGCAAACTTCCCTTGGGCGGTGGATGTGCTGACATGGTGCGAGAATCCAGGCGTCGTGCACACCTTTTTAGGCCTTATTTCCCGTGCCCATTATGACAACATTTTCAAATTCTTTGCACATAAGTCCCTGCACTATTTTGATATTATTGCTCGCCCCAACGTCTATAAATATAAGAAACTTTCCTCATTTCACACTTTCACACTTCCGATTTCTAGAGTAATTTTTCTGGCGATTGATTTTCTTGCGTCCGACGAATTTTCAAGTGTTTTCCAAGGTAGAATTCCATTTCCTTCTTTCTTTTCTCTTTTATGCAGATTCCTTCTTGTTCCTTTTCATTTTCTTTGGATTTTCGGGAATTTTGGACGTTTCCGGCGATTCTTCAAGCTTTCCGATCGTCTCCTTCCCTAAGCTCCGGTGACCGTGACTTTTAAGGATTCTAAAATTACTGAACCTCGCTCTCAATACTTGAACATGCCTAACCAATCTTCAAGTCGAACCATTTCAAACTGTAACCCGGAAAAGAGGCCCGTTACTGAGAACCTGCCAATTCACCAAATGACCCCCCATCATCATCGAATCTGGCTCCGGAGCGAGCTCAGTAGCTCACCCAGATGTTGGCTAACTTTCGGGCGAGGTCCGTCCCGACTTTGGGGAGAAAGTCACCAACTCTGGTGGTGAAGAATCGGGACTCCGCGAGCTCTGGCAAGACTTTGAACGGGCCACTAACGAGGCCATTGCTCAGGATGAAGTTGAGGTCGCCGAAACTCAAGAGGAGGTCGCCGAGTCTGGCGACCCAGCAAGCGACCTTGTTCGCGAGCTTGATGAGGAGAGTGATGATGACGATGATGAGCTGGAGGTTACTCATGAATACCTCCATTCTATTAATTTTCCATTTCCCCAACTTTTGGAGCATCAAGTCCCTCCCACCATTGTTCATGAGTTCAACTGGGCGGAGTATGTTGAGAGACATGCAGCGACGTTCCCTCTGCCCTAGCGAACTCTTCGAGATGCTGATGGCCAATCTGATTACAAGATAAACGAGGTTCAGAGTATCATCAGTGAATACTCGTTGCCGAAACTTCGCAAGAAATATCATATCTCATTAGATATTTTCTTATATGCTCCGGAAGAGAATGAGCGAGCTGATATGCCTCCACCCGGACTAACTGCCATCAACATACACACCTTGGAGGTCGGGCTTACTCTTCCCTTGCACCCCATCATTGGGCAGTTTCTGATGGACACCAACCTCGTCATTACGCAGCTTACACCGAATGCTTGGAGCAGCTTCTTGGCGACGTTGACGATCTTCGGGCTTGAGGGGTATGAGAACCGGCTAACCACAGCGGAGATCAATGAGTTATTCACCATGACACGGCAAGCCAAAGACGGCAAGGGGTACTACTACCTCAAAGCTCGCCCGGGAGAGAAATTCCTAAGAATTCCTCCCAATAAGGTCCGCGACTGGAAAGAGCAGTTCATCTTCATCGGTGGAGATTGGCGAGCTTTTAACGGGCGAGGAGGGCGTATTTATTCTCCTGAAGAATACGAAAAAGCTAGCAGTAGGTGGCTTATTTCGGTGTGCGTGAGTTGGATTAGATTTACTAATCTAATCTTCTCTTTTGCAGGTTCGAAGCACCACAAATCAAGCCGTGGTAAGCCCGAAATATCCATTGGTTTTGATTTCGTGCTGACTGTGTGTTGTTTACGGGAGCTGAAGGATCGAGAGATCAAACATTTATGTCAGCATCATTGCCGGTGTTGTAACCTCGCGGCACCACCTTGCTGCTCAAGTCCAGATCCTCAAGGTTTTCAAGTCTACATAGCTTGCCTATTCATTGGCGAAGCTCGCCAAGTTACTAATTGCAATTTGTTTCATTTGTGTAGGTGAAGGCCCCGTAGTTGCTCTTCCACCCATCAACGTTCCCGTAGCCTATCACTTTCTTGCTCGCCAGCTTCAAATGGGTAAACCCCGCCCAAACCGAGCCAGAATTCCCTCTGGGGTCGTACTGGAGGCGACCAAGAAGGTGGACCTCACCCGAACGGCCCCCTCCACTGATAAAACTGGGGGTTCAAGCTCGTAGAAGAAGACTTCTGCCCCCAGCAAACTAAAGACAAGGTCGCTCAGACCAAGAAGGGATCCGGACGAGGTGACTCCTGATCTGAGTGAGGTTCTCAGCCTTCAACCTACCAGTCTAAGCGAACTCTCCAACGTGGGGATGGTTCGCGAGTGAGCGAGGAAGAAGCTCGCACCCAAAAGTGACCTCGAGCCGGTCTGCGCGACGAGGATACCGAGCGGAGCGATCGGAGAGGCTTCGGATCGGGACATAGGGGTTCGGGGTGATCTATCATTCCCCATTCCTCTCCAGCACCTCCAACTCCTCAAAGTGCGCCACCACCATCTCCGTACGGGATCCCCATCCAAGATGATACTTTCCTCGGGCTTAACCCCGATCGGTTTGGGTGAGTGGGCAGTTTATATTTGAAGTTGGATGTTGATTATTTGTTTATTTTGTTCTAAGTTATCTTTGATTTGTAGATATGCTCCCGCCGAGTTCCCACATCGCCCGGATGCTCTTCACACGGCGAAGAGGTCCAAAGCCTTGGTGTCTGCGAGGGAGCTTCCACCCGGGCCAGCTCGCCGAATCTTCACTGAGGCTCCCAAGTACCTCTCGACCTCCGAGCTCGCCATGATAGAGAAGCAAAAGCCTGCTGACCTGGCGAGGTTGACTATGCACTATGCTTGCGCAGCTCTGGCTGCCACTCAGCTTGTCACTGACGATATCAGAGCTACTGACCAAGCTCGCCATAAAGCCAAGGCTCTGATCAACCGGCTAGGGGATGAGCAGAAGAAGGCTGTTGAAGAGCTCGTCGGGATGGAGGCGAAAATGAAGGCTTCCTTGGTGGCGGAGCAGAATGCTTTGAGGAAACTGGAAAAGATTCAAGCCGATTTCAATCGGCAAAAGATTGAACTTGAATCAGCTCGCCAGAAGCTCGCCACCAGGGATGAAGAGTTCGCCAAGATGAAAGATGAAGTGAATCTCGTCCGCGAGCAGAGCAGGGAGAATTCGGCGGAGTGCTCCAACCTACGTGAAGAGGTCGCTGCAAAGGCCCTCGAGATTGCCGAGCTTCGAGGCCGGGCCGATGCCTCAATTTCACCAGAGGCCTTGGAGCTCGCCAGGGTGGTCGCCACGGACGTCGGCTTCATACTCTACTATGCCGAGGTTATGCCAGGGTAATATGAAAAAAATAAATTATGTATTTTTAAAAAACTTCATTATATTTATTAGTATTTAATGATATGAATGCTTACTAGGATAATAATTACGTAATTATTTGTACACATCAACATTCGGGCAAGGGGCAAACTGCCCGAAGTTTGAATTGCAAAAAAATATAAAGGTGATGATTTATTTTGCCAATATCTAAAAATTTAGATTAAACTGCAAATTTTCAAAATGTGTTGATTTAATATGCAATTAAGCCCTTTATAAAATCACTTTATAAAATTCACTTAGAGAGTGGTTCCCCACCGCTGTCTAAGGTCTAGAGCTAAGATAAAGTTTTAAAACTGTTATCTGAGGTTTATATCTAAGAATTTTTTTTTTCAATTTAAAAATTATTATAAAATTAATTATATATATAAATATTATAGAGAGCTTGAGAGAGGTGCGCTAAGAGAAGTGTACGCATTCTGGAGGATGAAGATGGGGGTAAATAATTATTTTTTACCTTACAGAGCGGTTATTAATCGCCTAATAAAGGGTCATATAGAGCGGTTGTCAACCACTTTTTTATACATATAGAGAATGATTTCCAACCGCTGTATTAAATTCACTTACAAAGCGGTTTTCAAACCGCTCTGTATTCAACCGCTCTGTAACCTAATCTTCTAATATTTTGTGTAATAAATTACTCTTTAAAGTAGACTTTCGAGGCAGTTATTAAAATTCACTTATAGAGCATTTGAAAATCGTTCTTTAACATAATTTTTTAAAAATAATTCATGTTAACATTCTCATGTAAGGGAATTTTAGAAAGTAATTTTTATTAAAGCTTTCTATGTGGAGCTCTCTAAGTTAAAATGTGTTGTAGGACTTTAATGAAATAGATATAAGTAAAGAGTAATTTCTTAAAAATATAATTTAATAAATATAAATTGTTGGCGTGGATATAACTCCATAAGGAACCCATGCACTCGTGTGGTTTCCAAAATAAATAAATAAATAAATAAATAAATAAATATATATATATATATATATATATATATATATATTTATTGGGTCTCCTATGCAATATTGCATCGTGGAATATGTTACTAAAATGAAAATTTTCAAAAACTCGCGGGTCAATAGGGTCAAAGTAATGAAATTCGCGGATCTTGATCGGATCGGGTCGGATTTGGACAATTTTAAAATTTCAGAATTTTCTAGCTCCCAGTTGGTGATATTGTATGAGTAAATCTATATTACTATAAGGTCAAATATGTGCTACTGTAAGAACAAATGTTGTTGTTTTTTTACATATATTCATTTATTTTTGTAGAACAAACATTTTGAATACAATGTAAGAGTAATATGTGTGTTAATATAAGAAAAATATTAGCTTTTCATAAATATTTATTGATTTTTATAGAACTCATTATTTTTTAAGACGTAGTAATACACATTTTGCCTTACAGTAACACACATATGTTCATGTAGTATATATTCTGGGACTGCCGAGATATAATAACACATGTAAGGTAATCAACATAAAAATCAATAAAAAATAAATTAAGAAACACATATTTATTCTTGTAAAATACATATTATCCTTATAGTCACCTTAAAAGTACAAAAATTTAATTTTTTAAGATGTAGTAACACACATTTTGTTTTACAGTAACACACACATGTTCATGTAGTATACATTCCAGAACTGCCAAGATATAATAATACATGTAAGGTATTATTATATTAACAACATATTATCAACGTAAAATTAATAAGATAAATGAAAAATAAATTAAGAAACATATATTTGTTCTTGTAAAAATACATATTATCCTTTAGTTACTTTAAAAGTATAAAAAATTAATTTTTTAAGATGTAGTGACACACATTTTGTCTTACAATATCACACAAATGTTCATGTAGTATACATTCTGGGACTGCCGATATTTTTCTTGAAAATTTTATTTAACCCGGTTTGATCCGATAAGGTCTGCAGATTTTTAACTTGATATATTGTACGGCTCGGGTTTGGTGCAATATTGTATATTAGAATTTGTGATATCGTTATATTATATAAAGACGAAGTTATGAAATCAATCAGAATGCTCGATTTCAAAATTCATATATTCTCATTAATTCTGGCATAAAGAATTAATCTCGACCTTATATTTTAAGTGTTTTAATCTTGCTCATGCGTTTTGATATTATATATATATATATATATATATATATATATATATATATATATATATATATATAAATAAATAATCTAAAATTATATCTAATTTTTTAATCTCAACCATTCATCTTAATTTCTATACTTCTATAAATTTCAACTCTATAAACATTATTATTCTCATCTTTTAACCTTATTTTTTCTTGCATCTCATTACTTCTTCTTATTTATTTTATGATGTTCTTATTTATCGTATTCTGATATTCAAATTTTTTATTTTTTTTATGTTCGAATTTCTTTTGCACGTTCATATTTAACATCTAATAATTTATTGAAATAATATATTTTTTTCTATTGCTACACATTTTTTGTAGTTTTCTTTTGGAGGTAATGTTTTAATTGCTATAATTGCAGATCTATTTGATTTAAAATTTTGATGTTTGGATTGTTTTCTTTTCTATTGCTACAGAATTCATGGGTTTTTTAGGTAATGTTTAATTGCTACAATTGCAGATCTATTTGATTTAAAATTTTGATGTTTGAATTGTTTATTTGTTTTTTCAATATTTCTTTTCATTTTCTTAATATTCTGATATTATTTTTTTATATTCTATTTGAATTGCAGGTTCATATTAAAATTATTGTGTCTGAGCCATACATACTATAAGTAATTTTACACCGTAAATTATTTATATTTCTAGAACCAAAGATGTTATAGATCATAATATGTATATGCGTTGGGCATGTGTACATAATTTTTAAGTACTTAATTTATTCACCGCAATATTGTATATACGTTTGTGCATGTGTAAATCATTGATATACGTATATGTTAGACTAAAAAATCATATATATATATATATATATATATATATATATATATTATATAACTCATTAATACACGTGTATATAAATTCAATAAATCTTAACAAAATAAATTTTATAAAATATTATTTTCTTGATATTTTCTTATAAAATATTGTATATGTGTTGTGCATGTGTACATATTTTATAAGTACTTAATTTATTTACCGCAATATTATATATACGTTGTGCATGTGTAAATTATTGATATATGTATATGTTAGATTCAAGAAATCACACACACACACACACACACATATATATATATATATTATATAATATACACGTATATATAAATTCAATAAATCTTATAAAATATTAGTTTCTTGATTATTTTAATAATACATTTTTTGATATATTCTTGATTTTCTTTTAACATACCTATATAATAATAAAAATTTATATTATAAAATACTATGTTCTTGATTTTTTTTCATATATTTTGATATGTTCTTAATTTTCTTTTGTACATACTTATATAATATTAGGTGGATATTAGCACATTTATATTTTAAAGACAGAAATTAATATAAAAATTCTACCGTAGAAATTTTTAAAAATAGATTTAAAAATAATATAGAGCCACACGTCCGCTGAAATTAAAAACTAACTGCAACATGTGCGACATCCCAGGGGTTAAGTATTCCCCCATGCAACTGGCTAACATATGCGACATCTAGTGGTTAAGTATTCCCCCATGCAAAGCATTGCACTTTCTCTATTCAATTATTTATTATTTATTATTATTATTATTATTGTGTATTTTTTTAAAATTTAAATAATATTATGTAATAAATTTAAAATTTTGCTTTCAATTTATGTTACTCTATGGACAAATGCATGTTACTTTGAGAGAAAATGTATGTTACTTTTTTATTTAAAAAATACATTTTGTTCTTGTGTAACATGCATTTACTCATATAGTAACACACATTTGCTCATATAGTAACACAAACTGGAGAGCAAATATGTGTTACTATTAGAGCAAATGTGTGTTACTATCTTATAAGATGTTGTTATTTTACATATATTCATTTATTTTTATAAAATAAATAATTTTTCATATATTGCAAAAGCAAAATGTGTGTTACTTTAAGAATAAATTGATTATTCATAAGTATTTTATTTATTTTTATAGAAATAATGATTTTTATAATATAATAACATATGTATTACATAAGACAATATACCTAGATTTAAAAGGATGATGAATAAATTAAGATACACATATTTATTATCATAAAAATATAATTTGCTCATATAGTAACACAAATTGGGAAACAAATGTGTGTTACTAACTTACTATTAGAGCAAATATGTGTTAATATGTTATAAAATATTGTTATTTTACATATATTTATTTATTTTTATAGAATAAATACTTTTTTACATAATGGAAGAGCAAAATGTGTGTTATTATAAAAACAAATATTAATTATTCACAAATATTTATTTATTTTTATATAAATAATTTTTTTTTTCATATAATAACATATGTATTATATGAAACAATGTACATACATTTAAATGGATGATAAATAAATTATGAAACACATATTTATTCTCATAAAAATATATTTTGTTCTTATAGTAACACACATTTGCCCATATTGTAACATAAATTGAAAGAGAAATGTGTGTTACTATTAGAGCAAATATGTGTATTACTATATATAAATTTACGTATAATATAATATTAAATGTATATTTTTTAATCAACATAATAACTAAAAAAAATTAAACTAAACATGGGATGGGAGAGGTAATAAATATTGTACGGAGTGTGTGAGAGGGCACATGTATTGTGTGTAGGGGTGGAGCAAATATCGAAAATACCGGTATACTGTACTTATCATACCGAAAAATACCAAATTTATCAAAAATTTCAGTATACCGAAAATTTCGGTACGATATGATATCATACCGCTATTTTCGGTACGGTATCGGTATAAAATTTTAAAATTTTTGGTATACCGGTATATATCGAAATACCGAAATATTTTTGATATAAACCGGTATACCGAAAATATTTCGGTATACTGATTATTTTCGGTATACCGGTATATACTATTTTGGTTATTTAATATTAAAATTTAATATTAAATTTATTTTTATTTAATTAAAATTATACTTCAATTATTTTGGTATGGACCGGTATGGCGATATATACCGGTATGAGCGGTATACCGACATAGTCGGTATTTTGGTATATATCGAAATATCGGTACGGTATGGTATATCGAAATTTTTGGACGGTATGAATTTTTGGTATACCGAAAATTTCGGTACGGTATACGGTATGGGCGGTACGGTACGGTATGCCACCCCTAATTGTGTGTGTGGTGGGGCGGCTTGGGGGTCCTGGCGGTATGTATGGAGGGTCTGGTTGGCGGTATGCATGCAGTGTGGAGTGCCACGCGTTGGTTTAGTTTTTTTATATATTTATTTTTAGCAATTTTCACGGTAGAAATTTTTACCTAAGTGTGTCTCTATTTTAAATATTGTGTAAGAGAGCCTCAAGTTATATAAGTATAGATGTATTATCGAATAAATCTATATATAAATATACAAAAAAACAAATTTTATTGATTCATATAATATAATCTATATTAAAAATATATTTTTAATAATCCCGCGTAATACGCGAACTTACGTACTAGTATATATATATATTATTTAAGATAAAATTGTGTATGAAAATATTCATAATCTTCATATTATAAAAGTGTTTATTCAAAAGTATTTAGAATTTCAATAGAAATAAATTGAGATTTCCGATATCATAATATATATGTTTATAAATATAAAAACTACAGTGGTATATCTATTAATTTTAAATAAAATAATATTAAATCTAAAAAATTACGAAATAAGTAATATTAAATTAAAAATATTAAAATAATAAATAATAATTTGTAAAATTAAAAGATAATTCTTATCATGAAATATTTTGTATTGTACATACTCTATATAAAATGTATATGTGTGTCCAATATTTCAAGTATTCCGGCACAGGACCTTACGCATTCAACTCCCGCTAGTTAACCCTCCTATTCTATATATAGTAGAAAGTACATCATCACCCTTAGAAGGAAACAAACGCCACAGTTTGCTCTTACTTGCAAACATGATCTTCCTCTACGTGTGCCTCTTTTTGTCCTCCTTCCTATTACTCCGCCTCTTGCGGAGTAAATCTGCCGGCCCGGCAGCAAAGCTGCCGCCGGGCAAAACCGGGTGGCCCGTGATTGGAGAAACCCTCGAGTTTCTCTCCACGGGCAAGAAAGGCTACCCTGAGAAGTTCATCTTCGACCGCATCGCCAAGTACTCGTCCAGCGTGTTCCGGACCCACCTCTTCGGCGAGAAGATGGCGGTTCTCGGCGGCGCCGCCGGCAACAAGTTCCTGTTCGCCAACGAAAACAAACTCGTCCAAGTATGGTGGCCGCGCTCCGTCGGCGCGCTCTTCCCTTCCGACATCCATTCCTCCTCCGTAGAGGCCGTAATCCTACGTAAAATGCTACCGGATTTCCTCAAGCTCGAGGCCCTCCACCGCTACGTCGGCGAAATGGACATCGCCGCCCAGCAACACTTCGCCGACGGGTGGGATGGTAAGAAAGAAGTAACCGTTTTCCACCTAGCAAACAAATACACCTTCTCCCTGGCCTGCCGCCTATTCCTGAGCATGACGGACCCGGTGGTGGTGGAAAAATTCGCGAAGCCGTTCGACCTCATGGCGGCGGCCTTCAACGCCATCCCGGTCAACCTGCCCGGTACCCGGTACAACACGGCGTTCAAGGCGTCGAGGTACATCAGGAAGGAGCTCCTCGGTATTGTTAAGCAGCGGAAAATGGAGCTGGCCGAAGGGAAGGCGACACAGACACAGGATGTTCTGTCGCACATGCTTTCGCTGACCGACGATGAGGGCAAACCCCACCCTGAGTATTACATAGCTGACAAGATATTCGGGTTGCTGATGGCCGGCCACGACACCGTCGCCTCCGCCTGTACTTCCATCGTCAAGTATCTTGCAGAGCTCCCGGAAGTCTACGACCGTGTCTATCAGGGTACGTTTGGTTTTCTTGATTATTAATCTATTTCGTTATTTTTAGGTCTACCCTATGACTTTTAAGAGTCGAAAATTATTTGGTCTACTTTGTGGTAAAAAAATATATTCTGTTTTTTTAAATGTTTAATATTTGTCAAAATATTTAATTAATTTGATCTAGAATTGCCAAGAAATTTAAAATTGTGTTGTTCTGTATCATGATTCGAATGTTGAGTTGTAATCTAATGACGTGTGTATTAATTCAAGCCTCAAATTAAATACACATTTTTTTCACTAAAAAATATAATTTTTGAGGATTAAATAAATTTTTGACTTGATATTTTTTAAAAATGGAATTAATAGAATTCTTTTTAATATACACATATGTATCAAATATTCAGACGATGATAATATATATAACATCGATTCATGTGATATGATACTCTGACATGTGATATTAATTTTTTTTCCCTAATTTTTTTTTAATAGAACAAATGGAGATTAAAAAATCGAAAGGTGAAGGGGAGTTGCTCAACTTGGCTGACATTCAAAAGATGAAATATTCATGGAACGTTGCTCTTGAAGTCATGAGACTCGCACCCCCTCTCCCATCAGGCCTCAGGGAAGCCCTTACTGATTTTACTTACAACGGCTTCCACATTCCCAAGGGCTGGAAGGTAATTTTTTATTGACAAAATATTATGTGTGTAATATACGTGAAAACATAGAATTTGTGTATATCAATTTTGAGTTGAATCAAATTATGATTTTATTCGAACTATATATTCATTTTTTATCAATTTGAATTGAGTCACAGAATCCTATTTTCGTGTATATTACACACATAATACTCACCGTTTCCTATGACTATTAATCTTAGTTAAGTTTGTCCAAATGAAATTTACACGAGTTTTAATGAGTGAATTATATATATATTAGTATGAAAAGATATAATGTTAATATAATATTTGTTTTTGGATAATCTAATGGGATAGAGGGGAGTACAGTTTTAATTTGTTAGACTGAACTTTATCAATTAATTAATCTATACTATTTGAGTGCAGATATATTTTAGTCCTAATACAACACATAGGGACCCGCAGTTCTTCGTGGAGCCCCTGAAATTCGATCCGTCTAGATTTGATGGATCGGGACCCGCTCCATACACGTACGTGGCTTTTGGAGGAGGTCCAAGAATGTGCCCCGGGCAGCAGTATGCTCGGCACGAGCTGCTCGTTTTCGTGCACCATCTCGTGACAAGGTTCAAGGTGGAGAAAGTGATTCCAGATGAACAAATTGTGGTGGCTCCTTTGCCAGCTCCTGCCAAGGGCCTTCCTGTTCGTTTGTTCCCGCACAAGGCTTAATTAATATACAGTTTTTTTTTCTCAAGGGTTGCTGGAGTTATATATAGAAAATAATTAAACATGTTATAATTAAATATGTATAATTAAATATTATTGTATCTCATATATGTACGATCAGTTTTCCTCCCCTTCCCCGATTTTTTTTTGTATTATATTGAAAGAAGAAAAATGTATCACATCCTTCTGGAGTCGTATATAGTTTCATAATTAAGCAATTCCCACCTGGCGGCTATATATGTGCATGGTAATATGTCAACGCATAGGAAAATTCTAATTATTTAATTAAATTTTCTTTTATTGACTGAAAAATATATAATTAGAATTTTCTTTTATTGACTGAAGAGGTTTTTTTTTTTAATTAAAACATTAATATAACTTTCAATCATGTTTTAAAAAATACATATGATATAAAATAATCTTGTGTGAATAAGTCTTCATACATATATTGGATGAATTTCCAATTGGTATTCATATCATATTTTCTTTCAAAACATAATTAGGTTGAGGCTCATTAAGTTCATGGATCTTATAATATTGTAAATTTGAATTCCGTACCATGCATGTGCAGTGGCGGACCCAGAATTTTAGATTTGAGAGTGCAGAAGATAATTAATAAAATATTACTCGTTTCGTCCGCTAAAAGAATATTTGTTCTATTTTTTTTTCATCATTCAACTTTCACTTAGTTATTTTATACTATTTTAATTTTACACTCACAAACAATCACTTAATTTATAATTAATACACCATAAAATGTCCAATATACTTTTGTTTTCAATTCAAGTTAATTAATTAACAAAGAAGTCTGGGATTATTGGGGTGGATTCAATTTAATATAAAATGAAATTAAAAAATTATTAAATTCGTAAACAATATCATTTTTGGCAATTGAAATGCAAAATATGTAATACACCACTAGGACAAAACTACATTATGGTGGTATGTATATAGTTAACATTTTAATTTGGGGATACAACCGTACCCCCT
>JAPKLY010000558.1:237286-268406 GCA_026898435.1 Prunella vulgaris
TGTGTGGATATAAGTATTCATAGATATATTGGATGGATTTCCATTTGGTATTTATATCATATTTTCTTTTAAAACATAATTAAGTTGAGGCTTATAAGTTCATGGATCTTATAATATTATAAATTTGAATTTCTATCATGCATGAAGGTGTCTTTTATATATATATATATATATATATAATAAATTTTTAAAAAATATATTTGTTTGAGATCTTTTCAACATGATATGGGTCAGGTAAAATAAGCTGATAGGATTAATAATAAAATATAATAGTATTTTTTAAAAAGTAATCATAGTCATTTTTATCAAAAATATATCACCTTTTAAAAAATACATTCATAAGTTTATAATAAAATGTGACAATATCTTCTAAAAAATTCATTATTTTTTAACAAAATATTTTATAACAAAGTATTATCACATAGTTAAAATTTTATCATTTTTTAAAAGTGATTACATATATATATTTTTAATAAATAACACATTTTATATTAATCTCATGAGATTTCAAACAAGAATTACTCAATTTTTAAACTTATCTCTCAATATTTTGAACACATTTTTCTTCAAACTAGCTAACAATATTTTCTGAATCGAGTACTAATTGGACAATTTAATATGCTGTGCTAAGAATATCATTGTACATATCTTATTAATTAATCTGCTAATTAATTAATTGTCAATTTCCATTAACTTCCAAGTGTTGACTTTTATCCTATAGATACAAATTACTTATTTTATTTCCATATACTATTTTATTCGTGTATTGTTTCCGTTAGCTTCAATCTTGTTGACTTTTCAGAAACGATAAAAACAAGCCCGCCGATCTGATCAAATGTAACATGAAAGGCAATTAAATTTACTAATACGAGTGCACGTATATTAATTATTTTTGTTTAGAATAAGTCTCCTGTCGCATTGTTCAATTTAAATATATTTTAAAAAAATTATTCAAAATATTATTAAAAAGTTACTTATTTTATTACTAAAAAATATTTTTTTTTTTAAATTCACTTTTTAGTAATAATACGTGTGACTTTTCAATAATATATGTTATAATTTTTTTAAAATTACACTTGAGTTACACGGTGCACCATGTGCATAAAAGACGAAGACTTTTATTTATTGTTTCCTGTCTTCCACTGCTTTTAAGTCTCTTATGTATAAAGTACGTCGTGTATTAAATGCAATTTTAAAAATTTACGCAAAGTATTAATTACTGAAAACTTAAAAGTTTATTTTAAAAATTCAACTTTCAATAATAACACTCTTCATGAAAAATGATGTTATTTTCTAAATATAAACTTAATTACACGGTGCATCTTGAAAACTATGAGAAATATATATATTGAAATGCGAAAATTAATCACTTAAATATTGCCACGATCGACCCGAATATACCCTACGTAGCCACCCCGGCCGTAGCCATGTTTTGTGGAAAATGTACACTATTAAATTAATTAGTTTATTGAACATTAGGTCTTTAAATATTAAATTTCCTACAACGCCGAATACCACAACATATTTCCGGCCATTTTCTGATACTTGAGGTCTAATAAAACTGCCTTCACTAAAAAAAAGAATAATAATCACATTTTAATTATCAATTTAGCAATTGATTTTTGTCACAAAACACTTTCTGTGATATTAGTGATTGATTAGATGCAGTCGCTGTAAGCAATTAAAATTAATTGTCAAAATAAAATATATAATATGTAGAAATTACGTATTAAAATTAAATTTATTTTTAAAAATTCGGATAAATTTAATTCCTAAAATGGTTAATTCTATATAAATGCACCACATTTTACTCAACTTTCAATTTAATCCCGAGCTTCACGATTATTATTAAAAATTCTAACCTTTTAAATAATTTTAATTCGATACATATTTTTTTATTTCCGGTAGACAACTGACGTGTCTCTCCGGAGCGCATAAAAGGTTGTCACGCTGACATTCACGTATTAAATTACATTTCTATTTTTTATTTTTTAGTTTTCACATCATACATAATATATATAAAAAGTAACAAAAATATATATTAAAAAAAGTTTTTTTGAATGAGAAATACGATGAAAAAAAAATATTTTTACACCAAATTCAAGGTAGACTTGAAACGACACTAAAAAATATCTTTTTAATATAAATTTTTGTTATTTTTTATGTATGTGATATATGGTGTGAAAACTAAAAACTAAAAATTAAAAAGGTAATTTAATACGTATACGCTAGCGTGACAACTTTTCACGCACTCCAGCGAGACACATCATCGATTGCAGGCCGAAAATAAAAATGTGTATCGAATTGAAATCTTTTAAAAGGTTGGGATTTTAATAATAATCGTGAAGCTCGGGATTAAATTGAAAGTTGAGTAAAAGGTGGTGTATTTATATAGAATTAACACTTCCTAAAATAATAAATTGAAATTGGCTCAAAAGTCTAATAAATTGAATTGACTTCAAAAGCCTAATAAGTAGCTAGAATTACCTCGAAAGCCTAATAATAATATTGTGCTTCAAAAGTATAATAGATTGAATTGTGTATTAAAAGCCTAATAAGTTGAATTGACCTTAAAAAATCTAATTAATCATATTGAGCTTCTAAAAGTCCAATTAATCATATTGGGCTTCTAAGTCTAAACCAATCCAAATGAACCTCCAAAGTCAAATTAATTCAATTGGGTCTTTAAAATCCAAGACATCAAGCTCGGTCTTTGAAAGTCTGATAATCAAATATTTCCGGATATCTTTGAGATTCATCAAATCTGGCATATTTCAGGAATATTTTCCAAATCATATATTCTGATCCATCAAATCTGGCTCATAAACCTATAATTCTACATTTATAAATAGAGGTCTCATTCTAGTTATGCATCACTGTTGATAGAATTTACTAATCGTGTTTGTTTATGTGGCTTTATAACATATTAATCCTATCAAACAATAATCTAAGAATGTGTTCTTAGGTTGATAATATTGAGAGAGAAAATGGGGAGCTTAGAGAGAGAAAATGGGATGTGTATATATTGAATTCTGTAATAGTACAAGAGAGGTCTTATTTATAGGTGTGTGAGTGTGAGGTGGCACCTTAAGAGCCTATTTGGCTTCTGGTGTTGACGAGGGTTCCTGACCCCCGCCTTGATCCCTCACACTGCTCCCTTTACAACGCCCCTTCCTACTACACGTCTATCTATCCTATTTATACATCCGCCAACCGGGCCTCCAAGTTGGGCGAGCTACTTGGCGAACTCCTTTGCCTTGTGCTGACCTTGGGGGTGATGCAATGGTGGACCTCAGCGAGGTCCTTGACGAGGTCCCTAGGCGAGCTCCTGAGGTGAGCTCCTGAGGTGAGCTTCATGGGCGAGCTCCTTAGACGAGCTGCTTAGGCGAGCTGCCTCCCATGTAGGCGAGCTCCCTTGCGAACTCCCCTTCTCCTGCCCGATCGGCCAGCTGGCTGTAGATCTTCGGGAGCTCGGACGAGCTCCTCATTCACCTCGCCGAGCTCCCTTATGTTTGCCTCGGTCCAAGTTGACAGTGTGGCACCTCTGCGAGCTGGCGACCTGTTGGGCCTTCGCGATAATTCCATAATCATCTCTAATTAGTTCGCCTTATCAACATTTGCCCCCCAGCTCGCTCACACCATGACTCATCCAATGTGTGGGCGAGCTGACTTATCTCTCGGATGATGACTCGAATGCTGGCGAACTACCCTTGGGTATGTGCCGAGCTACGTGGGTGAGCTCCCTCCGTGGCGGTTTGCGGGCCGACGTGGTGCGGGAATCCAGGCATTGTGCACGCCTTTTTAGGCCCCAATTCCCGCCCCCCATAATGACAACTTTCAAATCCTTTGCGAAATGGTCCCTGAGCTTTTCAGAAATCACAGCTCGCCCCAACGCCTATAAATAGGGGGAGGTGAGTTCATTTCTCACTTTCGCATTTTCAAACTTTCAGAGCGTATTTCCGGTAGAAGACACATTTGCTCCCGACGAAGTATCCAACGTTCTCCAAGATAGAAAACCCATTTCTTTCCCTTTTCTCATTTCTTTCGCAGATTCTTCCTTGAGTTCCCAGAAATTTTAGACATTCCCGAGGACTTTCCAAGCTTTTCGACCGACTTTGTACAGTAACTCTGGCGACCGGAATTTTGGACAAATTCTTGAACTTTTTTGAACTTCGTCGAGATCATGTCGACACAAGAATCAAGTGGAACCCTCTCCAATCGTAACCCTGGGAAGTAGCCAATGATTGAGAATGAGCCAATTCCTCTGGTTTCCCACATAGTGATCGGGTCCAGCTCCGAGGCGACCTTGGTAGCTCGCCCAGGCTCTGGCGAGCTACATGGTGAGGTTCGTTCTCATGAGTCGGAGGAAGGGGCCTCCAGCTCCGTCTTCCGTGAGGTATGGGAGGAATGCGATGAGGTTGCCCATGAGGAAAGGGTCGTCAGTGGCAACGAAGGGCCCGTTGAGGCTGGCGAGGAGGTAGCCGATGTGGGCGAGCAAAGGGGCGACCTCGAAGAAGTTACAATCGAGTGGTTCCGTTCAATTGGTTTCCCGGAGCCCCAAGTGATCGAGCACCAGGTCTCCGACGAGGTTATTCACCCCTTCGATTGGGGTGAGTATGTTGCCCAGTACAGGGCGAGCTTCGAACTTCCTGGGCGACCTTATTGGGATTCGGCCAACAAATCCGATTACAAAGCAAGCGAAGTCGTAAGCATTATGACCAAGTACCAACTCCCCCACCTTCGCGAGAAGTATCGTATTCCACTCGATATCTTCTTGTATGCCCCGAGGAAGGACGAGCGAGCTGAGGTGCCTCCGGCGGGGTTGACGACCCTCAATGTGCACACCCTCGAGGCTGGACTTACGTTGCCCCTTCATCCAATTATTGGCCGATTTCTGCTCGATAACAACCTCGCCATTACTCAGCTCACTCCCAATGCCTGGAGCAAATTATTGGCGGCGTTGGCGATTTTTTGATTGGAGGGGTACGAGAACCGGTTGACATTCGCCGAGCTCAATGAACTTCTCGCCATAACTCGGCAAGTAAAGAATGGCAAGGGGTACTACTATCTCAATGCTCGCCCGGGAGAGAAATTCTTGGGGATCCTCCCGAATAAGGTCCTTGATTGGAAGCAGCAATTCGTCTTCATGGGCGGAGACTGGCGAGCTTCTACGGACTACTCCGGGCGAGGAGAGCGAATCCCAACCCCCGATGAATATGGGGAGGCTAGCAGTAGGTCGCCTACTTGGTGTGTGTAGGTTGAATTAGATTTACTAATCTAATTCCTTTCCTTTTGCAGGTTTGAAGCATCACAAGTCTAGCCGCGGCAAGCCCGAGACGTCCCTCGAGTTTGACGTAGTGCGAGCAGTCTGCTACTTGAGGAGCCAGGAAGATCGGGAGACTGCCCACCTTACCAAACATCATTGCCTCAGGCTCGCCGGACTTCACACCTTGCCTCACCACCTTACGGTCGAAGGTCCTGAGCTCCCAGGTTCACAACCTTTCGTAGCTCGCCCACCTGGGGGGGGTAGCTCGTCCAGTATACTGACATGTCTCTTTGATTTTCGCAGACGGTAGCAGGGTTGTCTTCCCAACCATCGAGATCCCGAACGCTTATCAAGAAGTAGCTCGCCGATTTGCGATGGGCCCACCTCGCCCTAATAAGCTCGCCCCACCTTCACTACTTGCCCTTGATGCGAGCAAGAAGGCGGAACTTACCCGGAAGAAGGGCGAGACAGGAGGGTCGGGGACCCAGAAGGAACAAGCCAAAGCCCCCACAAAATCCAAGGCTGTAGAGGTCGCCCGGACCAGTCGAGGTGGAGGGCGAGCTGGCTCCACCCCCGAGCGGGGTCATGGGAAGAGGGGCCTCCACAGGGGTGATGGGTCCCGAGTGGGTGACGAGGATCCTCAGAACCGCAAGAGGACAAAGTATACTGGCATGCACGATAAAGACTCCGATCAAGCCGAGCGAGCTTCGGCGAGGTCAGGGCAGGGTGGATCTGCCCAATCCACTGCTCCGATGGCAGTTACGCCTATTCGGAGCTCGCCACCTTCCCTGTCTCCTTTCGGGGTTCAAACTAATGACGATACGCTCCTGGGCTGGGATCCCAAGCGAGTTCAGTAAGTAGCTCACCACTTTAATTTCAGTTCTTCACATGTCTTATCTTCCTCTTCTAATTCTTAACTGTCTTGACCTCGCAACTAAGCCCCCATCGCCCATCCGAACAGGCACGAGGTTCTCCATGCCTATGAGAGGTCACAATCATTGACCTCAATGCGCAGCCTCCCCCCGGGCCTAGTTCGGAACACGGTGAGCGAGGTGCCGAGGTTCAGGTTTGCTCCTCAGGTGGCAACTATCAATGGCCAAAGCTTGACTGAGAACCTTCTGCTTTTGGCACATTATGCGAGCGGGCTGGTGCTTGCGAACCAGAAGGCGATGGAGCAGGCGGCCGAACTGGAGGCGGGTCGCCAGGAGAGGAACAAGAAAGTGATCGCCTTAGTGGAGGCCACCGACAAGGCCAAAAAGTTGGCGAAGCTCGCCGAAGAGAAGGAAGCTGCATCTCTGGCCGCCGAGCAAAGCTCCCTTAGGCAACTCGGTGACCTCCAGCGTCAGCTCGCCGGCATCCAGCAGGACATGGATGCCAAAATGAAGGCAAAGGAAAAGGAGCTCGCTGACAAGCTCGCCCAAGAGGTTGGTCAGCATGCCGTGACCAAGAAAGAATTGGAGCTCCAGCGAGGTCTGGCCAAGGGTGCCGACGAGGAGTGCTCAAAGCTGAAGGATGAGCTTTCGGTTAAGGTAAACGAGGTCGCCAAACTTTGCCACAATGCCTCCACCTCGGCGGACTTAGTTGCTGCAAGGGCTGAGGCCTCGGACAAGGGCTTTGTCCAGTGCTACGCCGAGGTCATCCGGGCTATCTGGTGGGCTCGAGCTCACAATGATGACGAGCTGAAGGCAATCGTCGGGGATTTCAAAGATTGCCTGGATAGAGTTCCCTTCCCCGATGATACGAAGCTCGACATAGGCGACCTCCCCGAGCTTGGGGTGCCTCTCGATTTCGTTCCGGCCCATTTTAAGATTATAAACACTGTGCCTGTGCCGGAACTAAACCTCGCCGGAGGGGATGAGGTCGCCGATGAGAAGGCACAAACTCAGGTCGTCGATGAGGAGGTGCAAACTCGTCCCACCCTGGCGCAAATGCAGGAGGTCTGCGGGGATGCCATGGTGAACCTCGGCGACTTCGACACCAGTGGTTGCACCGGCAACATTACAATTATGCCGAGGTTGTCCCCTCAAGACCGCCAGCCTGCCGGGGGCGAGGTCCCTGCCGAGGTGGCCAACCCCGAGGTCCCAGCTCCTTCTACCCCCGCTGTCCCCGAGACCTGAACTCTTTTCACTGCTTTCACAGCTTAGCTTTTTGTAGTTTCTGATTTTTTGTCAAGTAGTCGTAGCTTGTCAGGCATGTGCAGCTCGCCTAGAAGGAGCATTTTGTACTTCACTGATGGTCAGCTGGTCGGCCTTTGTGGCCAGCAACACTACTTATACTTAGGATTTTTTCAGGCATCATTTTTTGCTTCAAAATTTCCCAAGTATTTTTTAATGGAAATCCGAGCTTTTTGTTCTAACTTAGTTTACCTACGTTTTTGCGCTTACGTTATAATTTTTATATTAGGTCGTTTATATATTCTTCGGGTACTTGACTGTTCGTCTTACTCTACTTTTGAGAAGCGAATCGTTCATTTTACGTCACTTAGGACTACGAATTGTACCTCCGTTTGTGTAGTACATATTCTTCATCGTATGCCACTTGGGGCCGCGAATCGCTCGTCTTAAACCACTTAGGGTAGCGAGTTGTACTTTGCTTAATTCAGGTTGGGCAGTTGGGTTTCATGAACCTTGCCTTAGACGTTTTAATCATCTTTTTTGCGAATTTTTCTAACTTAAGGCAGTCGGTGCTTAGTGACCCTTTAGGAAGGGCACCTTCGTGACCTTGGGCACTTTGGCCTTTGCCTTCGAGCATTTTGATCATAACGTTTGGGACCTTGGTCCTTGCGCATTACGAAGCTTCGAACACTTGGCGAGCTATAGTAGGCGAGCTCCTCCGAACGGTGGGCGACCTGCAGTAGCTCGCATAGTTTGCAAGTTACAGAGGTCCGAACAGTTGGCAAATTTTTCTGACTTCACCAAAATTTCCTAACTTCTCATAGCAATGTGATTTACACCGGTTGCTATCAACACTTTTGATGCTAACCTTTGGCTAGTCTATTACAAGATCTCGATCTATTGATAGAACTTTTTTAAGTGCGCGGCACTCCAGGTGTATGACGAGGCGTTGCCTTCTGCGTCTTCGAGGTCATAAGTGCCGTTTGGCCAGGCTGCAGTAACCCGGAATGGTCGTTCCCAGTTTGACCCGAATACGCCTGGCGGGGCCACCAATCTCTTCCTCAGCACTAGGTCCCCAACTTTGAACCTTCGGTTGCGGATCTGGGAGTTGTAGTACTTTTCTGCTCTACGCTTGTAGGTGGTATTTTTCATTTCCGACGAAGCTCTGGTTTCTTCGATCAGATCTTTTTCGACTGCCAAGGCTTCGTCGTTCCTTTCTTCGTCGAATCCCACCACCTTCCAAGTCTTGTTCTGAACCTCCACCGGTACTACCGCTTCAGTTCTGAAGGCTAAGGCAAACGGGGTCTCTCCGGTACTGGCTCGGTATGATGTTTTGTAAGACCATAGGACCTCCGGGAGTTCGTCTGCCCAGCTACCTTTCTTATCTTCGAGGCGGAGCTTCAATGTGTGCTTCAAGATTTTGTTAACCGCCTCGACCTGGCCGTTCGACTGTGGATGGTACGGGGTTGAGTAGTGCTTCTTGATGTTCCACAAACTGCAGAAGTCTCTCAACTTCTGGCCGTCAAACTGCCTTCCGTTATCGGTGATGATCGATTGTGGAAGTCTGAACCGGCAGATCAGGCTCTTCCATATGAAACCGATCATCCTTTCTTGTGTTATTGTTGTGAGTGCTTCGGCTTCAGCCCACTTGGTGTAGTAGTTGCTACAACAACAAACTTTACACCACCTCTGCCAGGTGAGAATGGGTCGATCAAGTCGATACCCCATTTTGCAAAAGGCCATGGGCTGAAGACCGATTTCAATTGGGCAGCGGGGGAGTGGATGTTAGGTGCGAAAAGTTGACACTTTCGGCACTTCCGAACGAAGCTAATGGCATCTTTGCGAAGAGTGGGCCAGTAGTACCCTTGTCTGATTGTCTTGTATACCAAGGCTTGCCCCCCAGTGTGACTTCAGCAAATTCCCTCGTGAATTTCTTCTAATACCTCGGACCCCTGTTTCTTAGTTAGGCACTTGAGTAGGGGTAGAGAGAATCCATGTTTGTAGAGTTGACCTTCCACCAGCGTGTATCTGACTGCTTGCTTTACTAACCGGCTAGCTTCCCACGTGTCCTCGGGGGTTGTTCCATCCATTAAATATTTTTTGATTGGAGTGCACCAGTCTTCGCTATCTTCCTGCCCCCCACTCGAGGTTTGGTTTACTTTGTAATCGAACGTCGAGGGGTTCTTTAGTTCGGTGACCACAACCTCTGTGACTTCGGCTTCGTTGTTACTGGTAGCTAGTCGGGCTAGGGCATGTGCTTGCATGTTTTCCAGCCGCGGTATCTGATTGATGTAAACCTGCGTAAACATCGAGATCAGATGCGCGGCTATCTTCTGGTAGGTCATCATCTGCTGGTCTTTTGCCTTATACTCCCCCCGGACTTGGGATATTATTAGCTGGGAATCTCCGAAAACTTGAAGATTGGTTACCCCCACAGCTAATGATAACCTAAGTCCGGCTATCAAAGCTTCGTACTCCGTCTCATTGTTGGTCGCTCTGAAGTCGAACCGAATTGCGGAGGTGAAGACTTGTCTATCTGGGCTAATCAGAACTACATCGGCGCCTGCCGTTGTGCTGGTCGATGACCCATCATTGTAGAGGTGCCACGGAGCTATACCCCCCTCGTCGGATCTTGTGGGAAAGTTAGCTCGATGATAAAGTCAGCGAGCGCTTGTTCCTTGATCGCTGTTCGAGGTGCGTAGGTTATACCGTATTGGCTAACTTCTAGTGACCATTTCAACAAGCGTCCCGCAGTGTTTGGCCGTTGTAGTATTTGCCTTAGTGGGAATGTGGTTAGCACCTCCATCAGGTGGTCGAAGAAGTAGGGCCTCAATTTTCTAACACTCATCACCAGTGCATAAGCTAGCTTCTCCGTCGGGGTATACCGCAACTCAGCTTCGTGTAAGACTTGGCTTACGTAGTACACTGGTAGCTGTGTTTTTGCCTCTTCTCGGACCAGGACAGAGCTAATGGCGACCTCCGACACAGCAAGGTAGAGATACAACTTTTCTCCAGGAATCAGCTTCGATAGGACCTGCGTATCTGCCAGGTATACTTTAATATCTTCGAAAGCTCGTTGGCATTCACCTGTCCATACAAAGTGATTTTTAAGGTGCAGCTTGTTGGCTTTGGCTGCTTCCTTATACCTTCGTGTGTTTACCTTGATTGTCTCGAAAAATGGGCGATTTTGATCACCGGACCTGGAGATGAATCTGTTCAGAGCCACCATACACCCGGTCAACTTGTGAATCTTTTGCACGGAGTCGGGTATGCCCATCTCGATTATGCATTGGACCTGCGTCTGGTTGACCTTTATCCCCCGCTGGCTCACCAGGTGACCTAGGAACTTTCCTGAATGTACGCCAAAACTGGTTTTCTTGGGGTTCAACTTCATGTTGTAGTGGCGCAGTATGTCGAAGGTTTGTTTTAGGTGGCCAAGGTGATCCTCCTTTCTCAAACTCTTGACAACTATGTCGTCCACGTACACCTCCATAGACTCGTCAATGTGTTGGTCGAACATCTTATTCACCAACCTTTGGTAGGTTATCCCGGCATTGATAAGTCCAAACGGCATCCTTTCCCAATAATAAATGTTTTTATTGGTGTAGAACGCCGTATGTTCCTGGTCATCTGGGTGCAATGCTATCTGGTGATAGCCCGCAAAGGCATCCATGAATGTCATCATCTCGTGGCCTGCGGTGCTGTCTACGAGCTGATCAATGTGGGGTAGTGGGAAGTTATCCTTTGGACATGCTTTGTTCAGGTCCGTGAAGTCGATGTAGAGCCTCCACGTCCCGTTGTGTTTCTTCACCAGGACAGGGTTCGCGACCCACTGCGGATATAGGGCTTCCTTGATCAGCTTGTTGTCCAATAATTTCCCCACCTCAACGGTCAGAGCTGCGTATTTGTCCGGTCTATATTTCCTTCGTTTTTGGCGCACGGGTCTCCTCGTCGGATCTATGTTGAGTCGGTGACTAGGGATGGCAAAATGACCCGCCCCGCAGTTGATCCAATCCGTCCCGCTCTGTTTGGATCGGCCCCGATCTGCCCCGTTTTGAGAATGGAGTAGATCCGCCCCTCCCCGCTTGCGGAGCAGATCAGGCATGGATCTACATATTTTTTGCCCTGATCCGCCCCGCTCCATATAATATTAATTATATTTAATATTAAATATATATAATATATAGAATTATATATATATATATATATTTTAAAATAATCAAATTTTGGATATGATTTTGTGATTTGGATGAATTATTGTTGATTAAATTGTGAATTTTTAATATTTTGCATTTAGTTTTTTATAATATATTGATTTTGTAAAATTATGAGAATTTAATAGATGGAGCGGGGCAGATCAGATCCGCCCCGCGCGGGGCAGGCATGGATCTCAAAATGCTGCCCCGCAGTGGAGCATGGAGTAGGGCGGATCAGCGGGGCAAAGCGCGGAGCAGGCATGGATATTGAGGTATCCGCCCCGATCCGCTCCATTTGCCATCCCTATCGGTGACATGCATGTTCCAACGGGATCCCCGTCATGTCTTCATGGGACCAAGCAAACGGACATTAAAAATAACTCCATCCTCGACCGGTACGGTTCAGGTAACTCGGAACCTATGAAGAGTTCCAAGTCCCTTTCCGGGTCCACTGGGAGCGCTGTTAGTTCTTCCATGGGGGTGGCCTTCCTTTTTTGGTTTTTCCACCTGGGGTCGCTGATGAACTCATCCCACTCTGGGGATCATCAGCTGGGTTTTCAACTTGGACAGGTCCGTCGACTGTCAGGACCTCTGGGGTTTTGCCAGCTTGGAGAGGTTCTGCGACCTGGGGAGCTGGCTCAACATCCATCTGTACTGGTTCTTAATCTTGCGCAGGTCCCCCGCCTCGGGCATCTTCGACCACCTCCATGGGCACAGGTGGCGCACTTTGCGCAGGTCCGTGTACTTGGTTGCTGTGGGCCTCTTCTACTCCTTCCATAGGCGCCGATTGTGTATCTCGCGCATGTCCTAGGACTTGGTCAATTTCCATCATTGGTTCCAGCGGGTCGCCTACCTCCATCAACTCAGTTTCTATTGAGATGATATCTAGGATGTTTGGCTCGTCCGCTGGAATCTGGATTTCTTCCTCAAGGACCTGGACCTGCGTCACGGCTTTCTTGGCTCGGCCATCTTTAATTTGGAGTAAGCACTCTCTGGCCTTTTTCTGGTCGCCTTTGATAGTTCTGGCACCTTTTGAAGTTGGGAATTTTAGACAATAGTAGTAGGTCGAACACGCCACTTTAAATTCATTGATAAACGGGCGGCCAAGGAACCCGTTGTAGGAGGACTGCTGGTCGACAACTAGGAAATCCACTAACCTAGTCAGTCTCCGCTCCGGGTCCTCGGCCGATACAAGTTGGATGCTCAACCTGATACTACCTAGGGGGACGGTTACAGCTTCTCCGAACCCCACTATCCTAGAGTTGCTAGGTTCTAAATATGACTCAAAATCACCTAAGGCATCTAAGGTGGATTTGAAGAGAATGTTGGTGAATGCGCCGGTGTCCACAAGTAGCCTGTGAACTTGGACGTTCATGATGTTGGCGGTTATCACCAATGAGTTGTTGTGGGGCGTCAGTACCCCCTCCAGGTCCGCTGAGGATAATGTCAGCTCATCAGTGAGCTGCGCGACGGACCTGAGGCCGGAGCTGCCTTCCTGGACCTGGTTCACGGCCCGGATTTCCGCCTTCATTTTTCTCTTGGACATGGAGGATCCCCCGTCCTGGAGACCTCCGGCAGCTCCGATTTCCTCCTCGAGAACCAAGAGTTCTCGGGTGGGCTCCATGTTCTGTTGAGGTTGGGGAGGTGCCTTTCGCCTATTTTGAGGTCCGCGTTGGCCCGCCTTCTCTTCCTCGTCATCGGAGACCTCCCTTCTCTCGAACCTGAGCCTTTTTTCTGCTGCATTTTTCACAAACTCGGCTAGCTTCCCATCCTCATAGAACTTCCATAGTTGTTTGAGGAGGTCTCGGCATTCGCTGGTGAAGTGGCCGATGGACTGGTGATAGGCACAATACTTGTTGGGGTTGAGCTTCGCGCGGTCTTGGCGAATTCTCCTTGGCTCTTCCAACAAGGCTTTATCTTTGACCGCAGTAAAGACATGGTCGACGGAGACAGTGAGGACCTGGATGAGCTTCTCTTTGAACTCGTCCCCATCGCCGAAGGCTTTAAGTTCCGGGAGGCCTTGTATGTGCCCCCGGACTTCTTCCCATAGGGTTTCCTCTCCTCGGAAGCACCGACCTCTTTCTGGAGGGCCTCATGCATGGCCACGAACACCCCCGCCTTGTGGCGGAATTGGGTGTAAGTGTTTGGACATGCGAGGTGCATTTTCTTCCAGAGGTCGGTCCCCTTTCGGAGACCGGCCATCACCGCGATGATCTTGGTGTCCTCGCTCACCGGTTCGCCTTCCAGCAGTATCTTATCGAACCTCTCCAGATACTGTTGGTCGGTCTCATTTTTGCCTTGGTGGATGTTGGCGAGGTGGTGCTTCTGGGTAAGGTAGGATCCAAACCCAGAGAAGTGGGCCAAGAACTCCCGTTAGAGTTGGCCAAATGAGTTAATTGACCCCGGGGCGAGTGATGAGAACCAGCGGTGAGCTCGGTCCCCGAGGGTCAGCGGGAAGTTCCGGCACTGAGTAGAGTCGGTGGCGCCAACCGAAATCATAAAGTCCGCATACTTGGCTAGGTGGACCTTTGGGTCAGATTCGCCCTCGTATGTGGACATCACCGGGAACTGGACCTTCTTTTGGACCGGTGCCCTGAGTATGGCAGGTGCCAATGGAGATGTGGGGAGAGTGGTGGCGTCAGGTCCGCCAGACTTGGCTGCTACTCGGGCTTGTAGCATTTCGATGACCTTCTTCAGCGAGGTCAACTCGTCACTGTGGGTCACCTCCGGCGGAGGTTGCTCGAAGGTTGTGCGTCTCGTGGACGCACGTCCCCGAGGTGCCTCACTCTGGGGTGACCTCTCCGTGGCGGGTTGGAATTGGCGCCCACCGTGGGGACCCAACCTATCGGTCGTGTGTCTTCTCAGTCGGTCGTGAGCGGACCTGCGCGACTGTAGGTCTGAATCTCCCCCGTAGGATGTGACCGGGGCCTGGGCCCTAGCCTGCCCTGGAGGACCTCCCTCATCTGTGATTGGTGGGTGGCGGATGCTTCGGTGTAGGCCGAAGCTCGCCCAGCATGCGTAGCTGGCTCTTCCACCATCTTGGCCTTTCCAGCGCGCGCCCTATGTTGGCGAGCTTGGGCGGAGCTCACCTCCTGCTCGGATGGGAGGTCGGTATAGTGACCCTGGGTCTGGGTGCCCTGGGTTGGCCAAGTCTGCTTCCTAGCTTCAGTGGTCGGAGCTAGCCGAGGTACTAGGGCGAGCTCGTCAAGCTGCCTCTGTTGCAACCTTTGCAAGGTTGTAATCGTGCGCTGGAGCTCGTCGGGGTCGTTGGTGAGGTCCCTCAGGGCTGTGTTCAAATCCTCCTGAGTCACTATGACTCACGGAGGTCGTGGAGCGTTGCTCTTCGGGGGAGCTCGGCGTGAGGTCTCCCCTTCGACCTGGTCCTGGGCGCCCTCCTTCTACCTCCTGGTGTTCGCAGAGGTATGTTCTTTAGTCATTTTGGGGTTTTGCAGGGGGAAGCTCACCGAAGGTCTCCGAGGTCGCCGAGGTCGCGGTCTCCGGCCAGGATATGATTTTTGGTGGGTTTTCGTCTAGCGTTACGTGCAATGAAGTATCCGAAATCTGGTTTATTCGTGTACACGTGTGCATTTGAAAAATTTTTCCGGGCAGAAACTATGGATCCAGAAATTTGGGTTTTTACCCGAAAATTCGGGTTTTCGTTCAAGGGACGAAAATATGTGTGTATCTCCAAGTGTTCTTGAGTTTTGTCAAGAACACCTTCAAATCTTCAAACCTTCAACAAACCCTAATTTTTACTCTCAAATTTTTGGTTCAATGGGGCCCTCCTTCTAGCGCCAAATTGTTGATAGAATTTACTAATCGTGTTTGTTTATGTTGCTTTATAACATATTAATCCTATCAAACAATAATCTAAGAATGTGTTCTTAGGTTGATAATATAGAGAGAGAGAATGGGGAGCTTAGAGTGAGAAAATGGGATGTGTATTATGATTGTATTATATTGAATTCTGTAATAGTACAAGAGAGGTCTTATTTATAGGTGTGCGAGTGTGAGGTGACACCTTACGAGCCTATTTGGCTTCCGGTGTTGACGAGGGTTCCTTACCCTCGCCTTGATCCCTCACACTGCTCCCTTTACAACGCCCCTTCCTACTACACGTCTATCTATCCTATTTGTACATCCGTCAACTGGGCCTCCAAGCTGGGCGAGCTACTTGGCGAACTCCCCTGCCTTGTGCTGATTTTGGGGGTGATGCAATGGTGGACCTCGGCGAGGTCCTTGACAAGGACCCTAGGCGAGCTCCTGAGGTGAGCTTCATGGGCGAGCTCTTTAGACGAGCTGCTTAGGCTAGCTCCCTTGCGAACTCCCCTTCTCCTGCCCAATCGGTCAGCTGACTGTAGATCTTCGGGAGCTCGGACGAGCTCCTCATTCACCTCGCCGAGCTCCCTTATGTTTGCCTCGGTCCAAGTTGACAGTGTGGCACCTCTGCGAGCTGGTGACCTGTTGGGCCTTCGCGATAGTTCCATAATCATCTCTAATTAGTTCGCCTTATCAACAATCACAACATCAGAGCTTTGAGAGAAGTAGCAATTCGGAAGATTCAAGACTTTAGGAATTTTTTAAGATTCAATGGCGTTCTTCGTGGCTTCAAGTGCATTTTTAAGGATCTTCATCAATGAAGGTAGTTTGATTCGAGATTACGATTTGGTCAATGTTTTTCATCAACACATCAGTATTTGATCTGAGAAACACAGTACTAAGCCCCTCCGATCAATGTTCATCAGAACGACCCTGTAAGGCATTCAACGGCGATAACTCCACAAAATCCTTCCAAAGTCGACGTTAATTCAAAACAATGTTGAACGTCCTCGAATTAATATTCAACACAAACACAAAATTCAGACAAGCTCCGAGAAATTAACAAAATTCTTCTACAGATAACACATAATTAAAAATAAGGTTCAACTCCCTCAAATAAACGTTCAACTACAAAACTCAACTCCAGACTAACTCTGAGAAACTCGCAAATCAAGTCAAGACTAGAAGAGGAGAATCGTAGGATAATCTAGAAATCGCATCCAAAATAATTACTTGATTCAATACATATTCTTTGAAATCCTTGAATCTAACTCAATTTATATCAAGTTCTTATTTTGTTGGCATCTTAGACTATACAGGTCAAATTTTGAAACATCTCTGAATTAACAAACTCTCATTTTATTACCCTAATGTCTGATGTGGAATGTTCGATTATACTTAGCCTTTCTCGATGTTCTAAGCATCTAGCATATGCCTTCGATCTTTTGTACTTGTACACAATTTTTTTTTATCAGACAAGAAAAATGATAATAAAACCCTACAAATTGTTTTCACACAATTCACTCAATCTACAAATGTATAGTATCTTTGTAGTACGAAGTTGACCAAATTAAAAATTATCGAACCCTAGGGAGACAATCTTTAGTTCAAGGATTTAATCTTAAACATCCACATGTTGCAAGATAATATTTAAAGGTTCCAGGTTTTGGGATTTTTAGCTAAAACTAATGAACGAAAATAAAAACTAAAACTAACTAACTCAAATAACAATGCAAGTAAACTAACTCTAACTTCCGAAGAAATGCAAGGGGTAAAGGAATCCTTCGTGTAATTTCAATTGAGTTTAAATCTATGACCTATTGTATACATGCATTGAAAATCAATTCATCAAGTGATCGAATTAGGAATAAACCCTCACCTAATTGATTAACTCTCGTTATATCAACCTATTGCTTAATTGTGAGTGTTCTTAACGACCTATCCCCTCTCGGTGTAATAGACGTTTAAATTAAAGCAATATATATCTCACTCAACCCAATCATGCACTTAATCAAATAAACGCAGCTCTCGCTTGTAGCCCACTCGATTAAAATGCATAACAAGAGAAGAACAATCAATTAAAGCACAACTAATCCACAATTTACGAGTTCAGTCACCCAACAAATTAAAATACTAGCACATTACAATAAAATCACCAATCCTCACCCAATATTCATTACCCAAAGCATAAACAAATTAGCTCATGACTAAATTAAGCAAACATATAACATCAAATGCAAAATAAAATGAAAACATAATAAAATACTCAATAAAATTGCAATAGATAATAAACTATTAAATCCCAACAATATTAAACTAGATAAAAGTAGAATTCACCTAGAGGTGGTGATTACAACTTGAAATAATCCAAAATCATCAAAAGCTTGCATAGAAATTAAAAATAAGAACACCTACTACTATGTGAAAGTTTGTGTAGAGCTCTCAAAAATATCTCAGGAATAATGAAGGGTGCGTGAGTAGTGTGTGAATCCTTCATGTGGTCGATCTTCAATCTTTGACTTGTCTCTTGATTGATTCGCCTTTAAATTTGAAATCTTCTAGCCATTGTTGGATCGTGTTCAAAATCCCTTTGTTTGTCTTAACTTTAACGGATCCTTGAATCAGCAGTCTTGACGTCCTTGGCTGATCATGATGGACTTCAGCTGACCTTGAAATTTCGTTCTTGTCTTACTACAATCTGCTCTTCAGCTGATCTTTATACTTTAGTTAGGTTCTTCTTCATTCAGGTTAGACTTAGTTGATCTTCCAGATGTCAGCTGACCTCAACTTCTGTCTTCAGGATTTGATTAAGTCTTCAAGAGAGTGCTTAGTTGATCTTCTTCTTCTCGAGAATCTTCATATTTTCAGGGCAGCAAGGTTCCCCCTCACTGTGACCTATCTAATCCTATACTACTCATCAACTGACTAACAGGTTCAGCTGATCCAATTACAAGCTGAGTTATTTTTATATCATCAAAACACTAACAACAATATCCTAACACTTTCAAGAAGCTTGAAGAGGTGGGAGTTGCAACTACATTAGCCAGCAAGCTATTTGCATCTTCTGCCCGAATCTTCCACAACATTCGTAATACTAATATGTTGAGCAAACCTGACCACTAAAGGAAGATCCTAACAAAATCAATCGCTCGAAATTTTGTGTCTATCACGATCCTGGGCATAACGCCAATCAATTGATGATTTTCTCAAGCAGCTACAGAAGATTTTCGAAGAGGGCAAGCTTGGTGATTTCGTCAAAAAGCCTGTCCAGAAATAAGACCAGCACAGCCTTGGACCCCTTAGGCAACAACGATTATATCTATTATTCCCTTGATATAATATTAAAAGCCCGTGGATTATTAAATTATAGTCCATATCTCATTCAAAACATTATATATATCACATATATATTATATCTATTATTTATTCCATTGGTATAATTTTTAATACCCCATGGATTATTAAATTATAGTGCATATCTCATTCAAGCTCAAACTCAAGTCCAACTTTAATACATCTATTCGATTTAAAATTTTAAATTAAATATTTTTATATATACAACTTATAATTCCTACATACAAGGAAAGATATAAAATTTAATCCCCTATATTATGGGATAATATATACAACATTATTTATATTAGGATAAATTACAAAACATGACCACTTATAATAACATATTTACAAGGAAGATACCAAAATCCCATGTTACAAGGAAGATAATTTTATTTCAAGAAATGTTACTTTTGTAATCATTTTATGGGGCCCATGTGCAGGAGTGATGTCATCACATGCACACATTTTTCTCTCACCTCACTCTCTCTCCTCACGTTATTTGAGCCATTTCTCTCCCAGGAAATACAAGATGATTTTTTTTATAATTTAATTTTTTTCATGTTATTGTTTTATAATATTATGCGTGATTTTTTTTGGAATTTGAATTCAACCAATGTTGAGTTTTTCTTTTCTTTTTTTTTTTAATTTAAATTTCTCTTGTTATTATTTTATAAGTATGAATTGATTTTTATCCTTTTTTTGTTGAATTTAAAAATTTCTCATGTTTATTTTAATATATAGTATTCTTTTACAAATTTTTTACATTTAATTTTAAATTTGAATTCAAATTTAATTTAATTATTATTAATTTAATTTATTCAAAATATAATATTTTTTATAGATTTCACATTTAATTTTAAATTTGAATTTGAATTTAATTTAATTTAAATTATTTTTTTCTGATTTTAAATTTAAATATAATTTTTTTAGGTCATTAATGTATATAGCGCAATTTATATATATATTCAGATTGTCAATTTTACATATATCAAAATTTATTTTGCATATATATTCAGATTTTGAATATATATTTTCTTTCGATTCTGAAGATCAATATTATAACTTTGCATATCACAAACAATGGATATAATCTAAAAAAAATCTGCATATAATCCAAAAAAATTCTCAAAATTCTAAAAAAATAAACCTGATTACAAATCTATATTCAATGAACCTTCAATTACAATGACTTTGCAGATTCAATGAACTTTACATATTACATTTAAATAAATTCCCAAAAAAAAAATTCCAAAATTCCCAAGAAAATTTCCCAGAATCAAAAAAATCATAACAACTTTAACTTAAAAAAAGAAAATCCGAAAACATAAACGCTTCCAGAATAAAAAAATAATCTTTGTAATTCACGAATGTAATCTCCTATCTAAGTGAATGGGCCAAGATTCTCCTTTCATTTTTTAAGTAATGGGCCTAGACAATTAAAATAAGAACTGGCCCAACTAAAACAAAAACAAATTTTGCACATTTTTACAAAAACAACAACAAAAACAAATTTTGCAGATTTTTGTAGAAAACTAAAACAAAATATTGTTTGCAAAATAAATGGAATGACAGAAATGAATAGAGGGTCTGCAACATCTGCCATTAACGACCACTCTTTCACCGAAAATCGCCGAAATGTCCTTGCACCGGAACCACTAATCCGACAACCAGCTTCTCAGGCCGCCTCCAATCACGCCTCACCTACCTCTGCACTCTATCGCCGCCGTGCCGTTAGCCAGCCAAGTCGCGCCTGTTCCGCTACTCTGTAACCGCTCCTCAACTCCGCCAGAATAGTCCGCCACAATTTCTACCATTTAGATCGCTACAATTTCCTCTGTAACCGCCTCGACTCCACCAGAATAGATCACGATGTCGCCATACCTCAGTTCATCGCTGAAGTCTACCCACTTACAGATTGGAAATCGGAAGAAGCTACATCACTGAACCGCGTCACTGTCCTTCGCCGGAACTCTCCGAGCCGTGCCGGAATATCAGGTTTGAAATGGTGGGGAAGGGGAGGTTGAGAGTGAGAGAGAGAGAGATAAAGGGGGGTGGGGTGGGGTGAGGTGGGGGAGGGGGTCTGTTTTTTCAGATTTGAAAATATGTCAAATGGATTGGTGAGAGGTTTTATTTTCTCAAAATAAATAGGGAGGGTAGGGGCAGGGTATAGGGGTAGGGTAGGCAGTGGATTTGTCAGATATTGAATGAGATGGGTCCCATTTTGTGACCCTCCCTATAACATGGGATTTTTGGTATTCGTATAGGGAATAACACTCTTATAAATGACATTATATGTAACTTACCGTTTGTATTATCATCCCCCCTCAAGCTAGACATTGGGTGCGGCCCAACTCAAAGCTTGGACCTGAAAAATTCAAATAAGGGACGAGGAAGACTCTTCGTAATAATAACCAATTGTAAATCAGTTGAAATATGAGTTGTGTAGAGACGGCTAGAAGAGACCAACTCATGAATAAAGTGGTAGTCAATGTTAATATGCTTTACTCATCTATGGACAATAGGATTTTGACTTAAGAACAGTGCACTATTATTATCACAATGTATAATAGGAGAATTCGATGAGGAACTCGTAATTCCTTGAGCAAGTTCATGAGTGAGATAACTTCAGAAGATGCATTGGAAAATATCATGTATTCTGATTCACAACTTGAACAAGAAATAGTAGGTTGCTTTTTATCGCTCCAAGACACTAGATTATCACTAAGGAGACAATGTAACCATATGTAGATCTTCATGTCTCAAGATACCAAGCCCAAGTTGCATCAGAGTAACCCACACAAAAAGAAGCAAGCCACGTGAAAAAGATATACTAAGCAATGAAAATGGTCACCTGTCAGCAGCTGAAGAATTTGACTCGTTATATTCACAACAAAAGCAAGATCAGGATGAGTGATTATTAGATATTGTAAAGCTCCAACCAATGAACAATATAACATCGTATCATCAAATAGAGTACCATCTGACTGCATTTGAATCACTAGATATTGTAAAGCTCCAACCAATGAACGATATAACATTGTATCATCAAATAGAGTACCATTTGCTTCGTTTGAAAATCATCACCAAGTGGTGTAGAAACCGGTTTAGCATCCTCAAGGTTAGCTCAGGAAAAAATATCACGAACATACTTGGCTTGATTCAGAAATAATCCTTTAGAGGTGTAGATAACCTCAAGCCCAAAAAAATAGTTTAGTCATCCCAAATCTTTGAGTGCAGATTCTCACTGTAAACAAGAAATAAATGATGTTAAAAGCTCGGGAGAATTTCCTGTGCTAACAAACTCACCAACGTAGACAAGCAAATAAAGAATAGAATTTCCATCAATATATGTATAAATAGAGAAGAATTTGAACGACTACATGTGAATATAATACATGATAAGAAAATCATTTAGCCGTTGAAACCAAGCCCTTGGTACCTATTTAAGGCCATAGAGAGCTTTCTTCAAATGACAAAAACATGATCCGGAAGTTTAGGATCTCCATAACCAGGTGGTTGCTCCATATAAATAGGTTTTGAAAGAATATCGTTAAGAAATATATTCTTCACATCGAGTTGATGGAGAGGCTAATTTTGTACTACGGTCAGTGAAAGGACGACTAAACACATAGTAATGCTCGAAAGACTAGACTAAAAATATGAGAATAATAAAATCTAGATAGTTGAGTGTAACCCTGAGGCACAACAAAACCTTTATGACGATAAATGGAGCCACCAGCTAAATACTTAGTCTAAAATACCCATTTCGTGCCAACAACATTAGTGTTTGGCAGACGAGGCACAATATCCCAAGTATTATTTGAATGAAGAGCATATCTCTTTGTGAATACTGTTGTATCCTATAAAAATGCACGGTGTGCTACTAGACTCATATTTATTGGCCACATAGGAAAAACTGACAACCAAATGGATGAAAAGTCCTATCACAGAGAATAATTTTTCAAATAGATATTCTCCATCCACTTAAAATCTTTGTTGGTAAGCTATTTATGATATAAATTGCACTACTAAAAGCTTCGACCCAAAATTGAGGAGGTACGTGGGCATGGAATAACGTAACAAGTCTCGTTTCTCCAATATGTCCATTCTCTGACTGATAGAATGTAAGGACAAGAGATAGCATAGTATGTTGAATACCAATATCTTAAAAAAAGAGTCTGCTCCTCAAAAGCATGTTTAAGGGGGAAGCTATGTGGAAGAAGGAGGAGAGGGAAGTATTGGAGTTTGCTCAAGTAAGGAAAACTAGCCTGTTGTTAGCTTAGTGAGATTTTGGCAAATTGGTTGCTAGGAAGCTTGAAGAGGCCAGACTGATTGTAGGGCCAGAGGAGAAATCTAGGAGTGATGGAGATGAAGGAGGTGGAGATGGGGCTGAGGGAGCTAATCCACCTGAAAAAGAAATGGAACAGTCTACTGCACAGGAGACATGTCAGACCAGTAAATCACAACCTACTTTACTTCCTCAGGCGAGTGAGGCTTAGGCTACTCCCAATCCGCCTGATCATCAGGGTACTCAAGAGATTATGGAGAAAGACATCATTCCATCACCTGAAGATACCCCTGTTGCTGAGATTGAAGGGGCTATTCAAGGGGTGATTCAGGTTAGTGAAGAACCCAATGAAGAAGGGAAGGAGTTAGCCTTCATTCCAAGCACTATGACTACCAAGTTAGAAACTTTGGAAACAATGCTTGAAGAACAGTCAGTTAAGACTACTGTTCTTGGGGATCATATTGATGAACTAAGAGGATCAAGTTCTGCACTAATAACCAACCTTTCAGCTAATGTGGATAGCATGGAACATAATCTAACCAAGGAAGTCATGGGCCTGAAGGCCAATTTTGAGCAAGAGAAAGAAGTAAATGCACAAGCCATATTTGCTATCAGAAGGAAAAATGAGGAACAAAGGGAGATGCTGATTCAGGCTACCATCAACTCAATGGCTGGTGGCATGATGGACAGGATGGATGAATACATCAGGAAAATGGAAGAATCACTGAAAAAGGAGATTCAGGAACAAGTACAACAAACACTCTCTGTGTTTCCTACTTAGGATGCCACGAACCTGATTATTAAAGAAAAGTTAAAGCCCTTCAGTAACTTTGAAATCGATGCTGCCTACCATCTGAAGGCCATGAATGAGAAAATTGAACACTACCGCACACAGCTCAGGGTAGTTGAACAAGATCAGGCTTGACAGTCGTGGCTCTTGCTCAACTTTCAAGGAAAGTTGGCAAGAAGGGGGAAGGAAGTCATGGGGCTGGGGGAGACAGACCAACTATTTATTTTAATTTTATTGGCCCAAGATAATTTGATGGCCCCTTTAATTAATTTGAGAAGCCCAAGCCCATTTTAAATTGAGAAAGACTTGTTCCAAATTTTGTGCAGAGATTCAGTTTGACCAAGGTAGAGATGTGGCATTTTCTCAGGAAACGTGGCATCCCCATAATCACCCATTTGCTCATTTTCTGTACATTTATTCTCACTGTCGTTCACGGCGAAGAAGAAGCAGCGGCCACCGCCTGAAATTGAAGCCCAGCCCGCCGGAATTGAAGAAGTCAGGTGCCTGGGAGCACATCCGACGTTCAAGTCGTCCATCGCCCACCACATGCCAGCCGGAGAAAGCAGAGCTCGCCGGAAATGAAATTGGCCGCACTGTTCATTGCCGGGAACTGACAATTGCACCACCATCTTTGTTACACAATCGATGCTTCGAAGCATTCGCCACTACTCGCCTGGAATAATTCCGCACCCTGTTTCTCACCGGAAAAAGCCTCTGCTAAACCGCCGCCCCGCCGGAGTTCGAAGCTTCCCCTGCAGCCGCCGGAAATTGTTTAATGCCGTCGAAGCGGAAACAGCCCACCTCTGCTGCCAAAGATTCGCCACAGCCCACTTTCCATTAGTGCTAAAAATTATGTCGCCGGAAATAGCTACGCGTCGCCATCCCTGTTCTGCAACCAGCCGCCATCCAAATTACCGGAATTCGGCCCAACTACGATGTCTGAAATTCGTAGTGCGAAAAAGAGGGATTGAAGACGTGCTGAAATGAAAACGTGTTTATCACGCTCGATCGAGCGGAGAGATTGTTCTTCAATCGAGCGAAATGGTGAAGCAATCCAGCGTAGGAGATTCATAGGTACATGCCTTTTTTCCGCTCGATCAAGCTGAGTTCGAGTGAGTAAAATTCTAGAAATTATTTTGGGCTTTTGGTGTGATCAAGCCCGTTTGTTAATATATATTTTGAAGCCCATTTAGAATTAATTGGAAAAGGCAACAGAAGCCCATTTGTATAAAAGGGAAGAGGAATTCAACACACATATTCGGATACAGCTTGTTCTCCAAGAGGGGGAGCTTCTCTCCCCCACCCTCTTCACACACTAAATAGTAGATTACGGTTTAATTTTCTGCAATCTCTTAGTTAGATTTTAGTTAGTTTTCTTAATTTCTTGCCAGAGTTGAAGTGTTTTTCATTTGGAGGTTTGTTTATTGCTTTATTTTTGTTATGAGTTTATTTAATTTGAGCATGAGCTAATATTTTTGAGCTTTGGGTGTTGGATATTATGTGAGAATTGATTAATGGAGTACGGGATGAGGGGCAGATATAAGAGGTGTATGTTTGAATTTTAATTTGTTTAGTGATTGAACTCTTAATTGGTGACTTACTTGAGTTTTAATTGATTGTTCTTCATCGTTTATGCATTTTGATTGAGTGGGCGAAAAGCGAGAGTTGAGTTTGTTCGATTGAGCGTTTAATCGAGTTGAATGATTTGTTAATTGCTTTTGTTGAAATGTCTATTACAACGAGAGGTGATAGGTTATTGAGAACACCCACAATTAGGCACTAGGTTGATGTGACGAGAGTTAATCAATTTGGTGAGGGTTTATTCTAGTTCGATTATTTGATGAGTTGATTTTCGATGCATGTATACAATCGGTCGTAGACTTAATTGTATCTAATGAGGTTTGTGGTGTGATTTTGTGGATATTGGTTGATTGGATTATTTGATAACGGGTTTATTGAATATTAATTAACTGTATCTATTAGATGGTGTATTAGGCTCCATTAGCAAAAAGTGAGAGTTGAGCTAGAGTAGACGAGTGCATTCATTGAGGGATATGAAAGATTAATTACTTTAGTTACATATTTAGATCATCGAGAGAGGCTAAGGACTTTAGAACACTCCTAATCGGGCATTGAGTTAATTGAACAAGAGTTTGTTAATTCAATGAGGATTAGACTTAGCCTAAGAAGCCAGTGAAACAAAAGATCGACATAGATTAAATTAGGTTCAAGAATCACATAATTGAAAACATCCGAAGACTTCAATCCTCACTTCATCTAAGTTGGTTTTAGTTAGGTAGTTTAAGTTAGTAGCTCTGATTTTATTTTTATTAAGCCTAAAACCCGAAAATATTTATCGTTTTCATAGGTCTAGTAACACTCCATTTCTTATCGTCTCCTTGCACTAGAACACCTCCCTAGGGTTCGATATTTTTATTACTTGGTCAAGCTTACCACTACAAAAATCCTATACACTTGTAGACTTAGTGAATTTGTTTGTCAAAACAATTTGCGCATCATCTACTGAGAGGAAGTCTACTGAAGAAAGTCATTTTCGTTATCTTTAAGTTTATGGGTAGGATAATCACCACTAATGATTACAGTTCTTTATTCATGTATTCTGTAATCTTTCTATCATTAATGAAACTTCACTATCCTTTTGAGCCTAAGATAATATCTCATTATCAGTTAAACTTCTGCACTGCTTTACTTTATTCTTTATATCTGTTTAACTAACGTGCAGGTTTTAAAGTAACTTAGAAAATTTTCAAAATTTTTATAAGTATAAGTCCACTGATAGGACTCAGGTTTAACAGGTTAGGTTTTGGTCATATAAAAGAGGGGGAAATTGTTGGGAAATGTATTAAGTAATGTTTTGATGTAATCCCAAAACCCTTTAGATTTGATGTAAAGCACTTGTAAAAACTTAGAAAAATAGCCTAACTGTTAGGAGGCTAAGTTAAAGACATGTTAGCATTATTAAAGACAGACTCACCAGTATCAATTAACTGACCTGATGAAGACTTGGTAAATACACCCACCTCATGAAAAAGACACCTCAGAAGACTAAGTCCAATTGGTCTAAAATACTCCCCTAAGTACAAGTAGCTTGACACTTAAGTTCGTCCACTCATTAAAAAAGTTAGTTACAACACTTAAATGAAGTGTTAAATACAACAAAAGGAATGTCTAAGTCACCTGAAGAAAGTGACAGTATACTTTAATATAGCCGTTTGACTGGTCTGAAGTACATTCAACTTAGACCAATAAGAAGCTGCCACCTATGTACAAACCTGACACATTCAGACTGACCTGTCAGTACCAAGTTTAGAAACAACTAACAACCTAGGATGACACAGAGTTCAAAGGCGACTGCATTAATTCTAAGCAAGCATTTAATGATCTTTCAGCAATTAATGCTTAGAATTGACTGCATGAAATCTGAAGATGATTTTTGAAGAACGTTAGTTTACCAAAATAGCATGGTTTGAAATCCTTCTCTCCAACGAATAATTTTCAAACTATGTCTACAAATACAGAAGTTGAAGATGAAGATAAGCATGAGAAACATTGAAGCATATCAAAATTCAAGCTCTCCAAAGTTCATCTCCAAAGTACTCGAAAATACTCTTGTTTCCCAAGTGATTGCACTATTAGAGCTCAACACTGTATTTAGGCTTAAATTGTAATATCCTAGAAACCTACTGAGATAGCTCAAAGCCCAAATATCAATTTTCATTGTAAAAGGGCTATCTTAACACTAGTTGGAAGTCACTCAAAGCCTGTAAACTGTAAAAAGTCTAAGGCAGAGAGTAGAGAGAAAGTAAGCTGAGTTGGTCTCAGTCTAAAATCTTGAGAGGACTAGGACTTAGGGAAAATTCTAGAGATTGAGACCAAGCTGTGTTCTTGATCAGTGCACCTTGACACTCTAAATCAAGGAATTCTCCTGTTGAATTAGGGAAGTGGATGTAGGAGAGTTTAACTCCGAACCACTACGAATTCTCTGTGTCTTTATTGTTTTATCCTTCTGTGTGTGTTGTGATATTTTCAAAAAGGGTGTTAATCTTAATCCGCTGCCAATAAAACTGGTTGTTTTTTTAAAACTGTTAATTACCTGTCAGGGGACTTTTAAGTCCACTGTTTCTTAAAACCAGTCCCCTGTGTTCCTACAGTCCACTGTGTGTGTATTATTTAACAAAAAATTTCTATACACAAGTGTATTCCCCCCATACACATGTTTTGTCTATCTGGGACCAACAGTTGACTAATTCTTGTATCATACAAGGCATTTGATACATCCAATGATGATTTGGGAATTTCATCTGATTCAAATTAAGAATATATCCTATAAATTATAAAAAATATTCGGCAGAGTTTCGACTGTAAACAAGCATATCCATTTTTTTAAAATAAAAAATTCAATACAATCATTATATCAATTACGCTAAATTATTAAAATAAATTTAATTAACATGCAAATTCTAATAAATTTGTGCATAATCTCCACTAAGAATAGGTATATGCAGGGATTAATACCAAAATCATCCTATAACTTTTCCACTTTTACGATTTGGTCCCATAACTATGTAATATTTCAATTTAATCCCATAACTATTTAATGTTTCAATTTAGTCCTATAAAAATTAAAATCTAACCAAAATAGTCCCAAAGTCACCGAAAATGACATAAAATGACGATGTTTTACTCACGTGCCGGTCACGTGTTATATTTTCCGGTGGAATTGGCTCACACAGCACGTGAGCAAAATGACGTCATTTTATGTCATTTCCAACAACTTGGGACTATGTTGGTTAGATTTGAATTGTTATGAGACTAAATTGAAGCATTAAATAGTTATGGGACTAAATTGAAATTTTACATAGTTATGGAACCAAATTGAAAAAGTGAAAAAGTTATGGAACAATTTTGGTATTAATCCGGTATATGCATATAACAATTAATATACAACAAATCATGTTAATTAAACTTATCATAAATATACCAAATGCTCTATCTAATATTTTTTTATAAAAAAACTAAACTATATATACAACAAGAGATTTGAATGGTAAAATAGTAAAAACGCATGGTTAAATTGAAGCAACGAGCACAATGTGACAATAGACCCACACAACTGCAACCAACACGTCAAAACAATACTCGTCTGAATTTGAGAGATTTTTGGAACTCACTCTCCATATATTTACTCGAAAAAAATGTGAAGAAGAAATAGCAGAAACTGATCTATATTCAGATATTAGCGACCGTTGCTCAACTACATAATTCTGATTTGATATTTGCCGACTGAAAAAGCAGCGGCTAATTTAATTTTTATGTTACCTGGGTAATTATTGCTCATTTACCCAATTCAAATTCGAAATTTGGTGACCGAAAAGACAGTCGCTAATTTACTCTTTTAATTACTGACCGCCTGTGGCGATCGTTACTTGGTCAACAAAACAGTTTGCGACCATTTTTTTGGCAGTCAGTAACTGTAACATGCATTTAGCAACCATCATCGGTCGTAAATTGGTCGTTAACTTTTCATTTTTGGCCAATTGTCAAAATCGATCACTAGTTAGTGATTGATGTTGAGGCAGTCGCTAAAACACACATTTTTTGTAGTGATACGGTGGTGCTATGTACGGTCTAAAAGAAAAAAGCGAACAATCACACTACAGTAAGAAAGTCACATTACGGTGAGGAAAATCTCTCTATTGCACAAAAAAACCTTAGAAGTGGCTAAGGGGTGACAATAGAAGAGAAATATGGGTGGATGGAGGAGGTGAAATGCTTGTTCTCTAAGCACTTTCTCTCACTTACTCCACCTTCTCTCTCTAATCAACCCACTCTAAGATTGGTATAGGTGGTTGGCTGGCGAGAAACAAACACTACAAAAAAAACAGGTTTTAGAGACCGCTTTTTAGCGACCGCCATTAAAGCGGTGGCAAATATTCATTTTAGCGACCGTATTTGCGACCGCCGAGGTGCTTTGGTAAATTTTGGAATATTTGCGACCGCCAAGCGGTCGCTAAATCATTTAAAAAAATTCCGACCGCCACATGCGGTCGCAAAAGTATTAGTAAAATACATTGCGACAGCATAGTAGCGGTCGCAATAAGAAATGTGGTCGCTAAATTTTAAACCCGTAACTGGTAACCCGGAAAAGAAGAACCGGTTTGTTTTTTTTAATTAGCGACCGCTTTCTGGCGGTCGCAAAAATAAAAGTAGTATCCGGTTAGGGTAGTTGGCTCCATTTAATTATATAATTTTGTGACCGCTTAAGGCGGTCGCTATACATAATATGGCGGTCGCTAAAGCACGATTATGGAACAGAATCAGCTTCTCTTTCCTTCAGTTTTTTCGGTGAAAAAACCCCACTCACACCTCAAAAAATTTCTCAAATTCAAACGAGCATTGCTTCAACGTGTTCGTGGCAATTGTGGAAGTCTACTACTATATTGTGCTCGTTGCTTCTAATTCACCGTACGTTTTTACAATTTTACCGTTTAATTTTAAATTTTGTGTATTATATGTTTTATAAGTGTTCTTCATGTGACACATTAAATTTTAGAATTTATAATGTGAATAATTATTGTAATTGATTAAAGTTGATTTTTTGTTTTAAAAAATTAGATATGTTTGTTTATAGTCGAAACTCTGCCGAATTTTTAATAATTTATATGTGATTCATTTTTAATTTGTATCAGATGGAACTCCCTGATCGTCGTTGGATGTATGAAATGCCTCGTTTGATACAAGGAAATATGAATTATGAATTTGCCTGAAACTTGATGAGTTTATTAAGCTTGCCTGTAGTAAACTAAATTGCATGGATAGTTGTGGTCGGATTAAATGTCCTTGTTCAGGCAGAAAGTGCAGTAACAAAAGATTTTTGAGCATAGATGAGGTTAAAACTCATCTTGTGAGGTTCGGTTTTGCTCCATTTTATTATAATTGGACAAGACATGGCGAAGACAGGTGGAATTATAATTTGGAAATAGTGATTGCCTTCTATGATCAGTTGAGTAGTTGTGGAGGTGAGAGATTTGAGATTGGTAGTTCGAGCTGCGACCCGTCTACACCATTCGATGAGCTAGATGAATTCCAACGGTATCATACGATGATTGATGAGTCTGGTCTGGGTGTTCACCACACAGCCATGGAGGAGGAACCAAATCCACGTTCAAAGAAATTTTTCGAGATGCTCAAATCTGTCGATCAAAAATTGTTTCCTGGTTGTGATAATGAGACTCAGTTGTCATTCAACGCTCAGATGTTGTCCATCAAAACTGAAGGCAAAGTGAGTCA
>JAPKLY010000559.1:0-34942 GCA_026898435.1 Prunella vulgaris
GCCATAACTATGGGTGTTGCCACATCCTTGTCGAAGCCTGGTTGTCCCCAAAAGTGTGGAAACATAACCATTCCCTATCCTTTCGGCATTGGTTCCGACTGCAGTGCGAATTCCTCCTTCACCCTTACCTGCAACAATTCCACAATATTCTTGAGTAGCATCAAAATGGAAGTGCTAAACATTTCCCTCCTTGGGACAATTACTGTTAATCAGGCAGTGTCACCCCTGAATTGCTCTGCCGAACAGAGATCTCTGCCTATTTCACTCAAGGGAAGTCCGTTTACCATTTCACCAATCTACAATTCGTTTTCTGTAGTAGGCTGCAAGATCTCGGCGTGGTTGCTTATTGACACGACGATTGTAGGACAATGCACGGCCTTATGTGATGCCAACTCCACCGCCACCACTTGCAATGGTGTTAACTGCTGCCAGACAGCAATTCCACCCCGACTGAAGGAGCTGCAGTATACTTACAAAAGCAATGAAGCCAACAATAGTGGCTCTTGTGGGTATGCCTTCTCTGTTGAAAAAGTATGGTTGGAAAAGGATCACGGGCCTAATCCGTCCAACCAATTTGCACCGCTGGTGCTTGCCTGGGAGTTTGGAGAACATATTTTTTTAGGCAGCAGATATAAGGATGAATATTGCCGCAGATATCCTGATTATTATTTCGGTGGATATCTTGATGTTGGTTACTCTTATGGAGGTTGTTACGAAGCTTGTAGCCTGGACACAAATGGTTCTTATTATAAACGATATTATGATTACGTATCTTCGACCAGGTATTGCTCATGCTATCCTGGATACGAAGGGAACCCATATCTACCTGGAGGATGCGTAGATGTATGCAGTGATTCCACTTCTGGGAGTTACCCTTGTAATGGAGGACAAAATTATAACAATATCGGCAGCGGTGGTACTAGTACTCGTCACAAAATCATAATGGCAGCCATCATTATTGTCAGTGTTCGTGGCGGCATCATTGTCGCCCTCATTTTGCTCTACGCAGCATGGAAGTCGAGCAGAGCTGTAACCAAGTTCATCAAGGCTAGCCGCAGGCACATGTTTTTCAAGCGGAATGGAGGTTTATTGTTGGAGCAGCACCTGTCTGCAACACAAAATGGCCTGGAGAGAACCAAGTTGTTTACTTCCCTTGAGTTGGCAAGAGCTACTGATCATAACAATGAAAATCGAATACTTGGTCGTGGTGGCCAAGGTACTGTCCAAGTTAGGAATTCCCATTAACTTGGGAAATGCGGCTAAGAATTGCTAGAGAAGTGGCGGGAGCACTTGCTTACTTGCACTCGTCCTCGTCTGCTCCCATTTATCATCGGGATATCAAGTCCACAAACATACTCTTGGATGAAAAGTACCACGCTAAAGTTGCAGATTTTGGGACATCAAAGTCGGTTTCTATTAATCAAACTCACCTGACTACACGAGTTGTAGGTACCTTCGGGTACATGGATCCAGAGTACTTCCGGTCAAGCCAGTTCACAGAAAAGAGCGACGTCTACAGTTTTGGTGTTGTCATGGTTGAGCTTTTGACAGGAGAGAAAGCGATATCAGCAATCAGCAATCACAGAATCAAATATTGCCCTCCAACTGCTCGATGAAATTCCCCCAGGTTTTCTATTGTTCAAACACCCTGAATTTAGATACAGATGTTATGATTCCAATGTTCACCTAGATGTTGCGGTGATGGTTTTGGTGCAGAGAAGAGGACGACGCCGGGGCAAAGGGCAACTTAGGAGTATTTGAGAGGAAAATGTGTATTTTGGACTGTTATTGGTATATGTATAAGCTGATTCTATCTTCTTCTCTATGTATTTAATTACGTGTCATGCTTTTCCACTCAACCTGCCAAGGTCTTTCTAGTCAACTAAGGAGGCTTTTTTTTTGACGAATTAGGAAACTATTTCCTATCTCATTCCATTTTTAAATCTAAAATGCAATTCTTTTCTGGTATCATTGGTCTCGTCTAATATTTTGAATTCTTTCAGGGAAGGTCCAAAGTACCCATATCTTCTATATAAGAGTCATATTTAAAAAGAAAAAAGGGTTAAAATGAATTTGATTCAAACAAATTTTTATTTATAATTTCAATGGGATTAAATAGTTAGTACTACATTGCTCAAAACCCAAAAAATATTTGAAATTGAGGGTAAAATCGCGAGAACCCTGAAAGATTCTCCTTATATTTTTCCCCTTTCTCAAATTTTCTCTTCAACGATCCGAACACTCGGAATTTCCCAGTAGCTGAATCCTTGGAGTTGTCTATCTCTCTATAGTTTCATTGCTCAAAGGAATTATGAGCAGTGAAACTAAAGGAAATGCAGAAGATCTGTTTGCGGAGGCGTCAATGGCTGTTGATGCGCTCTACAACACTCGGGACACCTATTTTCCGACGAGCCCAGATGATAAAACCTCGAAGCTTTTCACAGAATCAAATATTGCCCTTCAACTGCTCGATGAAATTCCCCCAGGTTTTCTATTGTTCAAACACCCTGAATTTAGATACAGATGTTATGAGTCCAATGTTCACCTAGATGTTGTGGTGATGGTTTTGGTGCAGAGAAGAGGAAGACGCCGGGGCAAAGGGCAACTTATGAGTATTTGAGAGGAAAAGTACTGGATGCTTTCCCCGATTATAAAAAGGAAGCGGAGGATCATCTCTCCAAAGCTGTAAGTAGCATCTAAAAGAGTTGATGTTGATGTTTTATGGGTTCTTTTTTACATGGTTTTGTTCGCCCATCTTTGATGTATCTTTTGGTGGGCAATTTAGTTTTCGAGTTCTGCTGTTTAAGAAGTTTGGATGGAGCTCGAATTCTTTCCTGCTGTGCTAAATTGGTAAGAGAAGCTAAGTAACACTAATTATGCTATACAGGTGAACTCCTCAGAATAGTAGGAATGGATAGAGAACCTTTTGAACTGGATGGTATGTTCCTCAAAACATAAGGAGATTAGTGTTGGAGGTCAAATATGACACATTCAAAAAATAATTATGATTAATGCCCTTTATGCTAGAAATAAATCGTTAGAAGAATGCAACCTGTTCTTTTCAATTGCTCTTATAGGCTTTGTTGACCTATCGAATTGGGGCAAGTGATTTAACGCAAAAAGAAACTCATTTCCCATTTCTTAGGTAGCCAATTGTCAGTACTTTTCCCACCTCTTCTTACCCAAGTAATGGAACATTCTATGTGCTAAAATTTGTCAACAAGAGATTTTGAGAAAGAAACTGGATACCAAGTAAAGGTAGACCTCCCGTGCATCTACTTTTAGGATTGGTTTAGTGATCTTAGTTGCCTAAAGTTGAGGGAGGAGAGAGCTTGTTCCCCGGTCCCCAACATAGCCTCATTCACAAATGGATGTGTGGGTGCATTTTAGAATATGATGCAATTGAATTCCTTTTTCCTGATTTTTAGTGGTAGTAATTCGTATCTCTAGTTCTCTAGGAGTATTTTGATTTTTGTGGGGTTTATTTCATAATTTTTGCTGATTCATCCAGTCATATTTTTATTACAGGTGAAATTAAATCCTTCACTTGCGGATGCTTGGTTAAGCTTAGGTAACTGCATTTGGAAGAAAGGAGATCTGGTTTCGGCAAAGAATTGTTTTACTCTTGGCTTAAGCAAGGTTATTTTCTTTAATCCTGTGGTTTTGATGGAGTAAGGTTAAGTTATGTTTTTGTTTGGTTTTTTAGTAACTATTGAAATATATAATCTTATCAGGGTCCCCATAAAGGGCTTCTTTGCCAATTATCAATGCTTGAACGAAGAATGTCTCAAGGCAAGATTGGGAGATATTCTTTTGTTATGAATTCATTTTAGATGGACTTAGTTTGCTTATAATTTGCGATATACACATTCCAGGTTCCGAAGACCAAGTAAAAATTGTTGATGACAGTATAAAGCGTGCAAAAGAAGCCATAGCTCTAGATGTTAAGGATGGAAACTCTTGGTGTAAGTGTTAACAATGATCACACGATTAGCCTCAGTGCTGTATTCCATGATGAATCTATTACGTTTTAATTGAAAATCCATTTCATTTTTCTTCATTTTGGCACAGATAATCTAGGGAATGCTTGTCTCACTTCATTTTTTGTCACTGGAGCCTGGGATCATGAAAAGCTTCTCCAATCTTTAAAAGCATACCAACATGCTGTGCGTATTATGTAAACCATTCATCTTCATCGATTATGTGCTACAGCTTTTCTTTGCAACCCTTTCTAGGCTTCTTAACAATTTTATGTTTGCCAGGAAAAAGATGAAAGAATGATGTCAAATCCTGATCTCTATTACAACTGTGCTATTGTAAGGCTCTTTCCTCCGTATCATTTCATTTTAAGTGTTTTACACCGTGAAAGCCTACATTTTTCAAATCTCATATATTCTTATCACAAATGTCCTTTACATAATCTGTTGTTTTTTCTGTGTGTTTTTTTTTCCCGCTAAATGTTATGCTACCTTTCCATTCGTTTCTAACTTTAACAGATCATTTATTGTTTCCTTTCTGTTGTGATAGGTAAACAAATATCTAGAAAACTATGAGAGAGCACTGAGTGGATTTGAAGCAGCTGCATTAAGGGATCCTGGTCTCAATGCCATGGAGGAAGTTCATAAGATTGTTCGGCTTCTTGATAAAACAGTGACTTTGCTTCAAGTAAGATGCTTATCTATCAACATATGAAATTAATATATCAATTTAGCTTGCATAGAATCATGCCAGTCATTCTGATCTCTTGTAGAGTGTAATAAGTCTAAAACACTGTATTCAAGCTGAATGCATGTAGAGGTAAAAAAAAATAAAAATCAGAAAGTTTTAAACGATTCCTTGGATAACAATTTTCTTAGTCTCGTTATTAAAATTGCTAGTGCTGATAACTTTTACTACTACACATTTCCTTTTTGTGATAATTTTAATAGATTTTCTATACATTGCCTTAGAGATAGTTTACTCGCCTTTTTGGCTTAGAGTTCAGATGTTTTCTAACTCTCTCTTGTATAATTCGTATATATAATTTCTATTTTGAAAGATCTGGTTGATTACCCTACCATTAGCTGCATATTTTAAATGAAATCAGACGTTTTAATTTTATTTCTTTTTAAACATTTATATGATATCATTATACACAGGGACAGACCAAGGTCAAACGACTAGCTTCTTTGGCATCATCACTCAATAATGTCAACTGTAAGCAATGTGAAATGTCTTAAATTATGTGAAAGATGGTTTGAAGCAAAAGCATATACTCTGAGTTGAAACATGTATCATTTTTCCTAGTGAATGCTTCATACAGAAGAGAGACCATAGATCGTCTGTTGGTAGGTCTGAACGAAGCAGTTGCAATTGTAGGAAGAGTCATATTTTTCGTTAAGCATGAGAGTGTGGCACCATTGTGAGTTTGCTTCTTTCTCTTCTCTAAACCTTGGATTACTCTGCTTTTGCAGATCCATTGTGGAATGCACCTGATACTGTTATATATATATATATGCACCATACACACACACAAACTCCAACAATTAAGATTTTCCTTATTTTCTATTTGCATATAAACTTGTCTAAGACCTTTTTTTTAACTCTTCTGTTACATCAATTTGCTACCACACTGCAGTTACTATTTGCTGTGTGATCCAAGTCAGATATGCTATGCCCTGTCTGTGTATGGAGTAAATAATGAAGCAGTAAGTGGCTACTTCAACCCTTTTCTTTAATAATGACTGTTCATTCTGCTTCAGATTTCAACAGCTTGCATAATTAGAAAAAACAAATGTTAGTACGTTGTCCCTGTTGCTGTTCTTGTGCTGTATCAATATCAAACTTGCTGATACTAGATTATGCTTTTGTATGATACTAATAATTCAGATGTAGGCATGCTATATGGTCACTATTCAAAGTGTAGAATGGTCATTTCATCAATTCCTTTCCCATCCGCATTTTGCTGTTAAACCCCCTTTCCCCTTCCCTCTTTTTTTTGGGGGGTTTTTGGTTCCTACTGTCTGTATTTTTTGAATTATTGCATTACGTAGTCTGAGTGAGACATAATGTGACCTCAACCTGGCTTCACTTTGTCTGGTTTCCCTTTCAGATTAAAGAAGGAGATCAAGTCACTATTTTGGAACCTTCTTACCGTTATGTTGATTTCTCCTGGAAAGGAAAGGTATAATGTCGTAAATTTTTTGCTTCCATCCAAATAGTTGTTTTTTTACTTTCAAAGTCCTAAAATATGTTTATGTGTAGGATAATCCACCAAAATTTTAATATATAATACATGCTACGTTAAAATCTCTCCCATACTTTTCTTTTTTCCCAACAGCACACACCTTTATTTTTCACTATTTTACCTACTGCATATTATCATAAAAAAAATACACAAAAAGTCATTCACCTTATTATTATTCCAGGATTTTCTCAATCTCCCTACAGCCCGAAACAAACACACCCTTAGATTTACAATACTTGCTCAATAAAGTTCAATATCAATGCGCATCTAGTAATAAAGTTTACATGGTATGCTGATGAACAAGTTTATCCTAGTATTGAGCAGAGCACACAATCCTACATTGCTTATTATTTTCTAAGTATTAATGCTACAATCACTTCATCCGTTTCTGTCCGTCAGTTATATCAGTTCAGATCAGTCCGTGTTGATTTCTTGGAGCAAGTTCTTGTGAATGGAAAGAACATTCCACCTCAGCATTCTGTTCGAACATCCATCTACGCTCAAAACAAGACGTAAAAATTCGACAGTGAATGTGGAGCAAAAAAGTACGTTGTACAAAATATAGTGGAACTCTACAAGCATTCTTCATCTTTCAAAAAGAATTTTGTTGGAAGCCAAGCTGGCTGTAAATTAATACCGAGGCCATGTGGGTGAAATATATGTCAATAGATTGATGTATGCCATGATTTGTGACAAATTTTCTTGTATGTATATCAATTCCAAGCCTTTGATGTAAAATCGTGTCAATGTTTCAGATAGTTAATTTGCACCTATTCTGGTGATTTCTGCATAGGCTACACTAATATTATTGCAAGATTGTTACTTTTCTGTGTTTTCTTTTACAGGGTTATAAAATTTTCCATTATGTACGCATTTCTTTCCTAGCAACAAGGACAAATGTTCATGAATCTGAGTTCACGTGGATTTCTATAGAATTGTAATTTCAGTGTTCAAATATGGATTGCAATTTCAGGGTTCAAATATGGATTGCAAACACCACCCAAGTTTTCTTCTACTCCCTCCATCCTTCAATATTTTGCACATTTTTTTCTCGATCTGTTTCAAAAAGTTTTACACATCCTATAAATAAAAATAATTGCTTTAATTTTATTTTCATAATATTTATACAAAAATGTTATTACTGAATTTAATTAATTTTATTATTTTAATAAAATAACTTTACACATCAATTACAAGAAAGTGTGAAATATAAGGTATAAAAAATGATAAGGGATATAGGGAGTAGTAAATAACTGTTGCAACTTCTTCCGCTATTTCTCCTTGCCATAAGTTGGTTTTCTACTAGTGTGTGAGGTGTGTTAGATCCTGGATGAAAATTTTCAATCTCCGCAATCATTGTCCATTTTTGAACTGAAATCGAAACAAAATTTATTTTTGAATTTTTCTCAAAATATCTAGTACCAATAAAATTACTTATCCAATTTTATAAAACCCACGATCAGTGGTGGACCTAGTAGAGTGACATGGGGTACAGTTGTACCCCTTTTCAAATTTTTTTTACTATATATATATATATTAAATAATTGAAACATTGACCAAGTTTATAACTTCATATGTATTGGTTATTTGGTGTATATCCGTGAGATGTGAGTGAGTAGTTGTGTAGTTGACTAGGTAAATATTTTAGCTTTTAATATATTATATATTTAATTTAGATTATATTATATCAATGTTCGTTTGAATTGATGAAAATCAAATTTGATTTTAGAATATCAACCGTCAAGCTTAACACAACTTCTCTTTTCTTCATCTCTCCTCCACTCCCGACCGACGTGCTCTGCTCTCCATACAAATCTACCTCAAGAAAAATATTTGTCTATTTCTACCTCTTTTATTTAATCTAAAGTAATTAATATTCAATTTTTTTATTAATTTCAATATATAATTTTGTGTAGTTGAATTTTGAAATTATTTTTTGTGATTTTTAGTGACTAACTAGAGCTTGCAAGACCTATCAAATAGATGTTTGAGCAAAATACTTCATTTAAAAGGGGATGAATTTTGATCATCTATAAAAGAATTTATGTTTCCAAAATACATGAATGAGAATCATTTTGCATATCTGGAACAAGTCTTGATTAAAAAAAAAAAAATTAATGGGAGAAATAATATGAAATTATTTAAAAAAATTGGGTATAAATCACATAAGTCGTTGGAACCAAAGACAACTCTAGCTTACATAGAAAGAGAAATATAAAAACGTTTTTTCCCAGCTCAGAAAACAAATTATTTATTGATCGTACCCCCAAATTTGAAATCCTGGGTCCGCCACTGGCCACGACTCTCTTATATTATTTCGATATAAGATACTTTTTGTCACCCCAACAATCCTCTTCTTAAACAAAGACCACCGTGCCTCCTTTGCTCTATCTAGGTCAGCCATCTACTCGACATAAATCTCTTGTCCTTTGACGACCATAGCTTTGATACCAGTGTTATAAGGTCCTGGGATGGACTCAATCTCCGCATTAGTATTATAATGTCCATTTTGGACTGAGTCCACAGTTCTATTTTTTGGTCTTTCCCCAAGACTCATGTCAATAGGGATACTTGTTTATCCTTAAAAGTCCCATAATGCTCCAATATTATTTCGATAATTGATACCTCAATAGTTCTCCCCTCAAATAAAGACCATTGAGCCTTTGCTCAAACGACTCTTCTTTCTAGGTCAGCCCGCCTAGTCAACAAAGACCTCTTGTTTCTCTAGGCTCACAATTTTTTTTCATTTGACACCGGGGAATTTCTTGTTGTTTCTAGGACAATGATTTGATGCCAATGTTAGGCCGTGGATGGATTCAATCTCCGCATTGGTATGACGATGTTCGTTATTGGCCAATTTCGAATAAATTTATTTTTTATATTTCCAAAAGACCTTATATGAATGAAGATACTTGTCGATCATTATAAATTTCGTGATCCTCCCATATTATTTCGAAAAGCGATATTGTTTTGCACCCCCAACAAGGTGTTGTGTGTGTGACCGATGCATGTGCGTGGCATGATGCGCGCAGTGGTATACGTGATGGCGTTTGTAGTTGTCTTAAATAATTTGGTTAGGTTAATCACATTGATCGAATTATTATAGAGGTTAGGATTAATGTTCAACAAATTAGGCATGTTAATTTAGCCCCCCATCTCATAATAATTAAATAAATTAAGATATGAGCGATGTATGTAAATGTGTCGGGTGGTGTTTGTACTTTGTAATTGTCTTAAAATTGGTTAGGTTAATTACGTACGTTGATCAAATTATTATTAGAGAGTAGGTTTAAAGTTCAATTACATTAGACATGTTATGTCCCCATGTCATAATAATTAAATAAATTAAGCTATGTATATAATCATAAAATATGGCATAAATATTGGTTAGGTTTGAAGTCTGATCAACTTGCTTGAAAAAGAAGGGTTTTGATATCGTGAGATAGACTTAAGAGCATCCACGGTGGTTGGATCTCCTCCACATCATCTTCCTTTAAACACCTACATTTTTAAATACATACTCACATTCATCCATCATTCATTTATATTATATTTGTGGGTCCTACTATTAACATATTTCATCTTATTTATATATTTTAATTTATATAATTAAATCTATCATGAATATTGATATTATTAATCAATAATATTAAAATAAATATAACAATTATTTATAAGATTTTTGATAATTAAAAAATTCAAATAAAATATTATATTAAACATTTAGAAGATTTAAAATTTAAATGCAACATTTACATAAAAATATTACAAGATATTAAAACACTATGAGAACATTCAAAAATTAAAATGTACACTACTCAAATTTTTAAAAAATTTATATTAAAAAAATAATTCAATGCCCCAAAATTCTAACCACTTGAACATTTCATTATATGTGAATTTTACATAAATATTAGCTATTCAATTCATTTAAGGACATAAATTAAAAACAATAAAATTATGAACAATTGATCGCATAGGGCAGGGTAAGTTTAAAAAGAAAAACATGTTCACATTATTAATTTAAAGACGAATTTAAAGAATTTTCTATATATTAAATTGGATATATATTTTTAAAAATTTACTATCTAAATAAAATAATAATATATATAAATATTTTTTTTTCACCGTATATATAATTTGGAGTTAAAAGTGGAATTAGCCGCAGGATGGATGAAGAAATGAAATAGGGATTCTTCATAGTAAAAAAATGAAAAGAAGAAAAAAATGGAAAATGAGTAAAGGGCATTACATTCAAAAATTAATGAAATAAAATAATTCAAAAGCAGACAAGTTCTTTTCTCTCTCTTGTCCAAACATATGGATGAATTCACACTCTCTCCTATCTAAATATACAGCCACAAACTATTGTGGATGCTCTAAATGACATAGGGCATCGGGAATGACTGGATTGGACTAAAGAATCCAAATAAAAGAATTGGAAATGGTTTAAACAGACAAACAAAAGGGGTGAAAAATAAAGGATGGAAAAAATTATTTTCCCTAAAAGTAAGTTCCTCACAGGTTATAAACAGTAAAATTTTATTTTTAGGACCATAATTTAAGTGGGTGCCAAAATGAGACATGTAAATTTTTTGGGCTAGTAAAATAGGACAGTAATTTTAAAATGTGACAAATTAAAGACAAATCAGCTCAAATTAATGCATATCGAGCTAGTTGACTAATTTGGTATGAGTTGGGAACTAAATTCGTGCCAAAATTGGCCTGAATTCGGTCTAAATTTTGTCTCAATGTAGAATTTTTTAAAGTTATAATTCTTATATTGCCAATCTGAAAAAATTACAGTCCTCATTTTTCTAACTTGAAATGTTATTGACCCATTTTGTTAGTTTGAAAAGTTACGATGATTTGCCACCCCCTATTAAATTAGGGTCCTAAAAAACAATTTTTATTGCAGAGTAATGATCAGATCTCCATTTGTTTCATTTGTTATGTGGGGTATATATTTCTTATAAATGCCCCAATTATTGTGTTTCTTTTGGAACAAGTCTAACGGTCTATATAAATGCTCTCCAATTTCTAATTATAGAATAGCTGATTACACACAAGGCACAGTCTTATTAACAAGAATGGCTTCCATGAATATTAATGCACGTGATGAATTGTCCCTCCACGCCATGAATGCTGGGGATGGACCTCTTAGTTATGCTCAAAACTCCTCCTACCAGGTATATACATACATATATATATATATCATTGGGGTATGTAGATTACTTAAGATACGAGAAGCCTTGTAGTCAGGGTTGTCCGGGGGAAGAGAAAAAAATTGATGAATTTAAATATGTAAATTTGGTTCAAAAGAAGAAAAAATATCTATCTTGCCAAAACATGCACGTTTTAGCAAAATAGAAATTTTATCTTTTGAACCAAATATACCTTTGGTGACAAAATATCGCTTGAGTTGCATGGTGTGGTTTTCATTTTTTTTTAGCAAATTTGGTCTCATCTGTCTTGTGGATATTTAGAAATTGCCAACTCTTGGAACCGAAACTACAATTTACACATTCTCCCGGGATCAAAACTGCATTTTGAAACATCATATGCAACAAATCTCTCACTCCATATTAAAATACTCTGTTTTTTTTTCCAGGGAGGAGCATTGGATGTTGCAAAGCCAATAATAGAAGAAGAAATTGCGACAAAATTAAATATCAAAAACTTGGTGAAAAATTGGATCTTCATTGCAGAGTTTGGGTGCTCAACTGGGCACAACTCATTCCCAGCAATGCACATCATCACTCAAGCCATTAAACACAAACACGAATCCGCCGAACTTCACGTCTTCTTTAACGACGTAGCATCCAACGACTTCAACACCCTCTTTACTTCACTCCCACGCAACAGGATTTACCATGCAGCTGGAGTGCCCGGGGACTGCCACGGCCGCCTCCTTCCCGAATCTTCTCTTCACTTCGCCTACTCTTCGTGGTGTCTACAGTGGCTGTCGCGGGTGCCAGAGGCAGTGGCGGATAGCGGCTCTCCGGCGTGGAACAGAGGAGCAATTCTTTACAGTAGAGAAAAGAGGAAAGAAGTAGTTTGTGAAGCATATTTGGATCAATATATTAAGGACATAGAGGCCTTCTTGGAATGCAGGGCTGTGGAAATGGTGTGTGGAGGGCTTATGGCCTTTCTTGTCCCTGGTGACCCTCAAGTGTGGGACCCTCAAACAGAGTACACTATCCCTTGTGATCTTAACCTTTTCGGATCTTGCCTTATGGACATGGCTAAAATGGTAATTTTATCACTCTAAGATGCTTTATTTCAATAGATTTGGATCTTGTGCAGTTAAAAAGAATTATGAATTTCCCCTTTCCAAAATCCATTTCAATTGCAGTCGAATTCCTCTAAACGATTAAGATTTGATTCTCATTCAATTTCGTTACACAATATATAGGGGAAATTTTAGTTTTTAGGATCGTAACTTAAGGAAATTGGCAAAATAAGGATCATAATTTTTTGGAGTAAGCAAAATGAGTACAATAACTATAAAATGTGGTTAATTAAAGACAAATCAGCTCAAATCAATACAAATCAGGCAAATTGACCCAATTTGGCTGAATTCATACTAGAGTTCGGGCCAAAATTGGGCCGATATGACCTGAATTCGAGCTGAATTTGACCTCAATTTACAATTTATGGCACCTGAATTGTCAATTTTAAAAAGTTACAATTCTCATTTTTTCCAACTTAAAAAGTTAAAGGTCTTCATTTTGTCAGCTCAAAGAGTTACGATCATGAAAAAATAAATTTTTTCCAACATATAGTATTAATTGTAACAATATCTTTTATTACCTTTCCTAGAAAAATGAAGTGTATATGATTAACCAGCCTTAGTAGCACTGTGATTGCTGCTCAACCAAAACTAATGGTTGTTCCAAACTTTTGTACATCCATTATCAAAGAAAATCTGAATTATGATGGCAATATTGTTAATGTTGCAGGGAAGATTGAGTGAAGCAAAAATAGACTCATTCAACCTCCCATACTATTTTCCTACCCCACAACAGTTGAAGGCCATACTGGAGAGGAGCCACACTTTCAGCATTGAAAGAATGGAGGTTCTAGAGAACTCCGGAAAGTATAGCGTGCGGAGCCTTGATGCCCGTGCAAAATTATTTCGGGCTGGTTTTGAAGGATTGCTCACTAATCACTTTGGAGGCGAAATCATTGATGAACTGTTCGACCTCTACAAAAAGAAACTTGCAGCGTCGCGGGTTTTTGTGAATTCCGTCAATGATAAATCCGTTGTGATTCTTTCTATTCTCAAGCGTAAAGACAAATAGATACAAAAGTGTGTTTTAAAAGACAAAGTTAGCTGTCTCTTCTAAATATGCATGTTTTGGAGAAGTACATAATTTTATCCTTTAAAAAAAACATAGTATTGTCACTGCCACATTTTCGTTTATGGATAACCAAAGATAGATAATGGGTATTCCTAAATCTATTATCTAATATTCACATATATATTATCTAATCTATAGCCGTTATTTAGTAATGAGAATGTGCACGATTTCACTTGATTATATATGTATGATTATCTAAGTGAGTTATGATATTATTCTAATATTGTTTAGATAACCAATTATGTTTCTTGGTTATATATGTAATTTACGCAGAATTAAGTTGTTCATGATTCCTATACTTAGAATTTTCGAAATTCAAAATGAATAATACAAAAGAAGGTAAGTCAATAAATTCATCTTTATTTGAAATGTCATTTATGTGGGATCTAAAAATTAATTATACACTTCTCTCATCCACCAATCTTATTTACATTCCTTTTATAAAAATAAATACCACACAAACAAATAAAATCTTAATTTTTATTAAAATTTGTATACAATAATTAAAGAAGAATAAAATTGGCAGATGAGAGAGTACTAAATACTAATTACTAATAGATTAGGATTAGGATGAAACTTTGTTTCATCATTTATTTGGTTGCTATTTTTAATTTCTTGCTAGTGATATTTTAGTAGGTAATTTAGAATTAGCTTAAATTCACAAAACCATTAATTAAGTGATTTTTTTAGAAAGAACGAAACCAATTCATTGCACTTTTACACTAACCCTTCCTCGTGAGATCGACTCGTATTTACCATTCTACGATTGATACCGTACGCTTGCGGTTATTTAATTTTATGTGTTGGAAAATATCGGAACAATGACGGAGCTAGAATTTTCAATTAGGAACTCAATTATTAGTAATAAATTTAATAACAAGAGAACATAAATTATGAATAAAATTTAATCATGGTGGGTCAAAGTAACAAGGAGAGTGAATAAAGTTCAACTAAATTTACCTTTTGAGGATGTGTGTCGACGTGGCTCGTGCTATTGGTAGCTGGGAATGTAAACTAGTTGAGCCGAATACTATAAGTTCGATCTCGGCTCGTGTGTAAAATAGGATTTTTCTGAACCCCGACAATGATAAGTCAATTGTGATTCTTGTTGTGCTCAACCGTAAAGCCGACTCGATGCAGGGTAATTTGCTTTGATAAATAGGATTGATAAATAATTATTTCTTCTACAATGGATATTTGATCTAATTCATTTTCATGTAACGATACATGATAAATTTTTATCACAGGTCAGTGTTACATTAAAAAAAAAAAAAACGTAGATAAATAAGATAATTCCGATGAATTAAGTATCCCATGATGCTGAGAACGGACTCAACATCTCCCCTAACACGATAATCCTTCTCTTTGTAGCAACGTCTCTCCTCACAAATAATTTTTTGGATTTTTTAAAAGAAAATTATGGGACCAAAAATTAATTTAACCCCATGATGAAATAGTGAATCAAAGTAGAGAATTGAATTACTTACAACAACTATTTATGTGAAAAGCTTGAAATGTTCAACCACAAGAAACTGAAAAATAACATAGGCCTAACACCTAATCCAGAATAGCGAAGAACATGATTTGCCATTACAAACATAAAGACACCCTCTACAATAAATCAAGCATTATATAGGACTGCAATGCTAATCGGCTTTACGCTTGAGCACAGCAAGAATCACAATTGATTTATCGTTGGAGGGGTCCACAAAAATCGGAGAAGCTGCAAGTTTCGTCTTGTAGAGGTCGAACAATTCATCAATAATTTCAGGTCCAAAGTGATCAGAGAGCAATCTTTCATGAACAGCCCGGTAGCATGCTGCGCGGGCATTGACGCTGGGCAAGCAATACTTTCCGGGGTTGTTAAGAATCTCGATTCTTTCGATGCTGAAAGTGTGGCTCCTCTCCAGTATTGCCTTCAACTGTTGTGGGGTGGCAAAGTAGTATGGCAGGTTGAATGAGTCTATTTTTGCTTCACTCAATCTTCCCTGCAATATTGGCATTATAATTATACTGTCCTTATTTTTAATGGATGTATAAAGGTTTTGACCAGCTAATTTTTGGTTTAGCAGTATATCCCATAACTCTGTAATTTTTATTAGTATAATCCTTTTTTGGCCAAATTTTGCACTTTTTGTCCCATAATTTTGAAAATTTTCGCTAAAGATCCCAAATAAATGTGTGTCAGATATGATTTTGTTTGGAATTTTGGCGACTTTTGAACTGAAACCGGACCAATTAAGTAATTAGGAGACAAAATTTAAAATCTGAAATTATTTAAAACCTTTTGCGGAAAAGCTTTTTATGTAATCCAACAGCTTGTCACGAATTTGAATTTTAGAGACTAAAATTTTTGTAATCCTACAGCTTGTCACGAATTTGAATTTGTACACATGGATTATATATTTTTATATTGGTCCTGTAGGTTGAAAAAACATTTTGATTTTGATCCTTTTACAAACTTACAGGACCAAAATCAAAATTTAATTTTGATTCTGTAAGTTTGTAAAAGGACCATAATCAAAATATTTTCAAACTTACAAAACTAAATCAAAATGTGTAATTCATATGAACCAAATTCAAAATAAAGACAAATTATAGGACTTACAAATCTGAATTTTAACACATTAGTTACCATTTTAGCCATGTCCATGAGGCAAGATCCCAAAAGGTTAATATCACAAGGGATGGTGTACTCTGTTTGAGGGTCCCAAAACAGAGGGACTCCAGGGAATAGAAGTGCCATAAGCCCTCCACCCACCATTTCTACAGCCCTGCATTCCAAGAACGTCTCTATATCCTTACTATATTGATTCAAATATGCATCACCAACTTCCTTCCTCTTTGCCGGGTAAAGAATTGCTCCTCTGTTCCATGCCGGAGAGCTTCTGTCCGCCACTGCCTTCGGCACCTGCGACAGCCAATGGAGAGACCAGGAAGAGTAAGCAAAGTGTAGGCTCGATTTGGGAAGGAGGCGGCCGTGGAATTCCCCGGGCACTCCAGTTGCATGGTAAATCCTGTGGGGTGGAAGTGAAGTGAAAAGGGTGTTGAAGTCGTTGGAAGCGACGTCGTTAAAGAAGACGTGAAATTCCGCGGATTCGTATATATTATTAATGGCTTGAGTGATGATGTGCATAGCTGGGAATGAGTTGTGGCCAGTTGAGCACCCAAAATCTGCAATGAAGATCCCATTTTTCACAGAGTGTTTGATGTTCAACTTTGCCGCAATTTCTTCTTCAATGATTGGCTTTGCAGCATCCAGTGCTCCTCTCTGGAAAAGCAACGGCTTTTTAATTATAGTCCTTTTCGCAAATTGCAATCTGATCTAAATCTTGAATCTTTATAAAAAAAAAAGATATTCGATTCAAGAATTTTTTGCAATTCAAACCAACCGATAGACAATATTCTTGTGCCCAAAGATAATGTGTAGCCTACATCACAACGATAATTAAATGTATTGACATGGAGTTTTTTCGTACCATAACTTATCAAATATTCACTTTTTTATCCTAAAATATTTGATTTTTAAATTCTAGTCTCGTAACTTTTTAAATTGTCCAATTTTAATCTCATTCTCACCGTAAAAGTGAAAATAATATTATTTTTTGTCGCACATGAAGTGGTTGAATTTGTAGCTTTCCGGTACCCGTGCTGAGGTAGCTGCCAAATATTTTTTTTCATTTCACTAAAACACTAGTAAAAATAATAAAATATGAGCAACACGTGCCCCGTATGCATTGAAAAAACGGTGTTATTTTCACTTCTTCGATAAAAATGAGATCAAAATTTGATAATCCAAGGAATTACTGGACCAAAATCTAAGAGTCAAAATTTTTTTAGATCAAAAGTAGAAACTCATTAAGTTATGAAACCAAAAAAAACATTTTTTTTTCATGTAAAGATCTTTATGTACCTGGTAGGAGGAGTTTTGAACATAACTACGAGGTCCATCCCCACCGTTCATGGCGAAGAAGAATTAATTTTCTTAAAATGGGACTGCTTCTGTGTGTACTCAGTGATTTATATCAATATAGGTATTTATATAAACTAGGTGACCACTATTTAAAAAAATTAACTATAGCACAAGAAAAAACGTGTTATATTTGTCGGAAAACATGTACTCGACAAGTAATTGACCAAATGAAAACTAAATGAGAAAGTATTAGGTTTCTCATTTGTTTTTCTTTTTATCTTTTTTAAAAATTACTATTCACATTATTATTCTATTATTTTTTATATTATTTTCTTTACTTTTTATTTTTTCCATCACATCAATTATATTTTTTAACTTTTATCTTAATTTGTGTGTCCAAATATATATATATATATATATGAGGGAATAATACAGTTTTTACTATTAATAGTACTATTTTGTACAAACAATAGTATGATTTGCTGGGGTATCAAAAATTATCCCACGTCGAAATAATACAAGAGAATAATTGAATTTATAAGAATGGAAAAATATCATAAGTCCTTTTATACAAAACATTAAAAAAAAAATCCATACTGATTGAATCCAACAGGTGATGTGTTGGGAAACATGAAAAAATAATGAGAATAGTATAAAAAGTATTGAAAATAATAATAAAAAAAGTGAATAGTAATTTTCAAAAAAGATAAAAAAATAAATAAGCAACATATAGTAGAACAGACGAAAATGATAAAATGAGTAACTTATAGTGGGACGGAGGGAGTATTTTTATTTCCCTAACACTTTTCCTCATTCTTGGACTTTTCTCTTTGAAAAGGAGACCTGTTAATTATTGAGTTATGAAGCGTAAGCGACTTCTTCACGTCCGAGCACGAGATTCATTGTATTTAGTTTTGAGCCTTTGGGCCTTTTAAAAGTAAAAGTAGAGTTTGTACTACGTACTAGTATATGTTTAAAATAAGAAACATGTGTTTTGATTATTTTGTAGGATAAAAATGAAAATATTCGGAAGCAAAATATGCATGTCAACGTCAATTGGAGGAGTGTATCGAGAAACAGATAAAGAATGGAGAAGAATGCAAGCTGGGCTAAAATTATCAGCCCAATTATTTAGTCAATTTTCAGCAGGTCCAGATTATTGACACTAACATCTCTGAGCAATACACTATTCAGATGAATACACTATCTTCCATTCGGTAATTCTTTTCGAAATTTTTTTGCTTTTTCGCCAATATTTTTCGAACTTGGTAAATTTTAAAAAAAAATCAAAAAATATTGCCGAAAATTTGTGAAAATTTTGAAAAAGTTTCCCAAATATTTTTTGAAATAGTGTATTTACCATTTTGGCTAATGCCAGTATACTGGGCCTTTTCAGCAACTATTTTCAGCCCGTAGAAGACTTGATCAGCCCATTATTTGTGGCCCAGATTGAAGGCATTCTCCATACACATGCTTATTATTTTTGTTGGACTTTAATATATTTTGTGTTAGCCCATTTATAATTTTGTCCTTAGACAGTGAGAATTCCCAATAATTAAATCTTTCAATCGATTTTGTAGGCATTTTATTTTTCAAATTGCCTAGGAAAATGATATTCATGGATAATTTCCTCAAATTATTTACAAACAAATTAAGACTTTGCATATTTTATTCGCTATTTCGTTAGAATTTTAATAAAAACTAAATAAACATCCACGGGTACTACCCCGTAGTCTAACCCATTGTAATTAGAAAAAATGACAGTGTATTTTTAAATAGTTATAATAACAGATAATATTCATTGTCATAAATAACCGAGGTAACTTTTCAAAAATATATTTAAATTATACAATACATTACAAAATTGACTTGATTCACAGCATAATACTCTCAAGCTTGCACTAACTTATCAAATTGACATGTTAAAAGGAAAAATGTTTCTAAATACATATATCACTATGCAGATTAGTGAACAGAATCTCAAAGTGTTGCACAAATATTATTATTAGTTAAAATAAGTAACACAAATATTTAACAAAATCGCCCAAAAATCTTAGGTTTTGATATGATGTGAAAAAAAAAATATATAAAAAAGTAATTCCACACGTGTACGCCAGCGTGACAATATTTCACGCGCTCCGGCGTGACACGTCATCAGTTGCTGGCCGGAAAAAAAATTTATATCGAATTGAAACTCTTTTAAAAGATTGGAATTTTTTATAATAATCGTAAAGTTTAGGATTAAATGAAAAGTTGAGTAGAAGGTGGAGTATTTATATAGAATTAACTCAATATTTAACGATGAATATATAATTATTCTTTTACAACTTGTTAAACTTTGGTTACCTCAATTCAATCTAAGTTGGGGCCCACATGAGCGTCTAGAAACATCGGTAGGTAACACATTCAACGGAGGTCTATTTACTTTCTAACATCTAGGGGTGGACGGTACGGCATACCGAAATTTTTTTCGCCATACCGTTACCGTACCAAAATTTTCGATATCGAAAAATATCATACCGTTGTCATACCGAAAATTTCGGTATACCGAAATTTCAATACCGAAAAAAATCATACCGTTTTCATACCGAAAATTTCGGTATACCGAAATTTCGGTATGACAACGGTATACCGAAATTTTTGGTATACCGAAAATTTTGATTTTTTCGGTATACCGTGACATACCGAAATATTTCGGTATACCGAAATATTTTAGGTATACCGAAATATTTTCAATATGAAATTTTCGGTATATCGCGATATACCGAAATATTTTCGGTATACCGAAATATTTCAATATACCGAAAATATTTCGGTATATCGCGGTATACCGAAATTTCTATATTTATATATCGTTACCGTATCGAAATTTTCGATACGATACCATACCGTACCGAAAATTTCGGTATACCGAAAATTTCGATAAATTCGATATTTTTCGATACGATAAGTGCGGTATACCGGTATTTCGGATATTTCATCCACCCCTACTAACATCTACTCATGACGGGTATACATGCATGCACCTATTGAATTAATGTATATATCCTGATCCTGAAGACGAATATATATATATATATATATATATATATATATATATATATATATATGTGTGTGTGTGTGTGTGTGTGTGTGGGGAGGAAAAATAAAGCATTTTTTCCATATGTAGCTTTTTAATTCTATCTCCCAATTTTCATGAAAGAAACAACGTTTGCAAAACATTTATAGCATGACGATTTTATTTGTAAAGGACCCCACTAAAGTTAACAACTTTTAGACAATGATGGTCGAGGATGAAGCCAGAATAGATCAAATTATCTAGGGAGGAGGTTTTTCCCCCACTTTCATGTGTCCAAAATCCATTTTTTATTTCATTGTATAAAAATGATTTTGTATTTGTTGGAAAATGAATTCTCCAATTAATAGCCAAATGGAAAATTAAAAAAATCAAAACTACAATCACAATATTAGAATTTAACGTAAGAGAAAGATTAAATTAAATGCTTAAATATATGCATTAGAGAGTCTTTTCCCTATTGTCTACAAACGATGAAGGACAAAAACATCCATATATTTTTTAACAAACTCAAGTACAACGATATGACATGCATGGAGGAAATTAATTGTTAGTATATGAAGTATTATTTTATGTTAGTGGAAAAATTATACTGAAAAGGAAGATATATATATATATATATATATATATAACTCTTACAACAGATAATATATGTTGTTACTTAAAATTCGGGATTAATACCAATATCGTCCCATAATTTTTTAATTTTTTTATTTGATCCAATAACTATATAATGTTTCAATTTAATCTCATAACAATTTAAATATAATTAAATTAGTCTCAAGTCGCCGAAAATAACATAAAATGTTTATCTTAAAATAAAAAGAAGAATTAAAACCTAATTACTAAAAACATAAAATACACACACAATTCAGATTCCCAAAGAAGCCAAATCTCCAAAATCTCAATCTCCACGAAGAACCCTAAAAGAAATAAATTAAGTTGAGCTAAAATACACATTGCGCTCACAAAATGTTCAATCATGAAGAGGGTGGATATTAGGGTTCTTCGTGGGGACGGTTTGGAATTTTGGAGATTTGTCTTCTTTGGGAGTCTGAATCGCGTGGGTGTGTTCCGTATTTAGTAATTAGGTTTTAATTTATATTTTTGTTTTCATTATTCTTTTTATTCTAAGATAAATTAAAAATTAATTTTTAGAAATAAAAATATTATTTTTAATTAAATTTAATGGGGTTTTTAATATAGTCAGCATGCCACGAGTCCATTGGACGCGTGAACCAATTCCGCCGAAAAATATAACACTTGATCGGCACGTAAGTAAAACGGCATCGTTTTATGTCATTTTCGTTGACTTGAGACTATTTTGGTTAGATTTGAATTGTTATGGAACTAAATTGAAATATTACATAGTTATTGGACCAATCGAAAAAGTGAAAAAGTTATGGAACAATTTTGGTATTAATCCCTAAAAATTCGGTTGTATTTTTTGTTATTACAACAATTCAGAAATGTATGACGATTTTAAAAAGGTGATAGAATATTTTTAGTAAAATTTTACAATACTTTTAAAAAGCATGCATTACATATTATTTAGAAATCAAATTTATTTAATTGACATTTTAACACATGTCAGTCATTTCACGCAAGAAGGCACCAACCTAATTTATCATGCATTAGTACATAACATACTACTATAACGCTAATCGGCTTTACGCTTGAGCACAGCAAGAATCACGATGGTTTTATCGTTGGAGGGGTCCACAAAAACCGGAGAAGCTGCAAGTTTCGTCTTGTAGAGGTCGAACAATTCATCAATAATTTCAGGTCCAAAGTGATCAGAGAGCAATCTTTCATGAACAGCCCGGTAGAACGCACTGCGCGGGCATTGACGCTGGGCAAGCAATACTTTCCGGGGTTGTTAAGAATCTCGATTCTTTCGATGCTGAAAGTGTGGCTCCTCTCCAGTATGGCCTTCAACTGTTGTGGGGTGGCAAAGTAGTATGGCAGGTTGAATGAGTCTATTTTTGCTTCACTCAATCTTCCCTGCAATGTAACAATATTTTTTAGGCCTAATTACAAGTGGTTTTGAAAAAATAATATATATCGTAAATTAATTCTGTGTAGAAAAAGAAGAATTATATGAAAAAAAAAAAAATTTATACATATGTACAAATATTTTTTGTTGTGCATTTGACAAAAAGCTTCTCTAATAGTTTAGGAAATTCACTTACCTCACTACATCTAATTATATGAACACCTCATTTATTTACATCAATTGTCACTATCTTTATTCTTTATTATTTTGACACTTTACTTTATTCTCTCCCTTCAATCACATCACTTGTACTACACTTTATTTTATGTAAATACCTCTCTAGTGAAATTTGTTCACGAGAAACTTATTGAGGGATTGAGAGAGTATATTCTTTTCTGCTACACATGCTATATAAATCAGTCGGAACAAGATTAATACTAACAGGTGATTAGGCTAGTTAATTAATCCTAAAAATTAATATAAATTAATCATTTGTATCCTCTAAATAAAATTGAACTTTTAGACCAGATGAAATTTATTCATGACATCCCATCAAAAAAAAAAAACCAATGGAATTCTTTCATAGAGTATATAGTGATGAATTACCATTTTAGCCATGTCCATGAGGCAAGATCCCAAAAGGTTAATATCACAAGGTATAGTGTACTCTGTTTGAGGATCCCAAGCTTGAGGGACACCCGGGACTAGAAGGGCCATTAGTCCTCCACCCACCATCTCAACTGCCCTGCATTCCAAGAAAGCCTCCACATCCTTATTAAATTCATCCAAATAAGCATCACAAACATCCTTCCTCTTCTCTGCACTATAAAGAATTGCTCCTTTGTTCCATGCAGGGGAACCCCTGTCCGCCACGGCCTCCGGCGCCCGCCTCAGCCAGTGGAGAGACCAGGAAGAGTAGGCAAAGTGCAGAGACGACTCGGGAAGGAGGCGGCCGTGGAAGTCCCCGGGCAGTCCAGCTGCAAGGTAACTCCGGTGGGCCGGAAGTGAAGTGAAAAGGGTGTCGAAATCGTTGGAAGCGACGTCGTTGAAGAACACTTGAAACTCTGAGGATTTGTGCATATTTTTAATGGCTTGAGTGATGATGTGCATTGCTGGGAATGAGTTGTGGCCAGTTGAGCACCCAAAATCTGCAATGAAGACTTCCCCATTTTTGCCCAACTGTTTGATATTTAACTTTGTATCAATTTCTTCTTCAATTATTGGCTTTGCAACATCCAATGCTCCTCTCTGAAAATCAAAGTTTTTTTTTTAATGAGAGACATTTGTTGTGCATGATATAAAGTTATAGATACCAAAAATACTTAATTAATCTTACAGGACTTAAAAAGAAAACAATTAGACTGCAAACCGCCTGACAACCCGACCTATCCGACATTCTCAATACAAACAATTGGATTTGCAATCCAATCCTCCAAACTCTAAAGCAACCACAACTGACCTCTATATCTAATCCGCTCCTATAATTTGTATTTTTCTTTAGTCCCCTTGATTATATATATATATATATATCACGGATTGAGAATTTTCAGTAATTCTCAATGTGTGATGTTTTGATCCGTTAACTAGCTAAGTGAATTGAAATATTTGATTGACGCTCACGTGAAAAATTCTGATTTGTCTGCATAGGAGAGTTAGATTTTGTGAACGGCATGTTTCACCTCTTAAAATCGATAAACAAAATCATAATGAAAAAATAAAAGTTATTGAATTATATTCAATTTTTGAAAATCAACAATGAAATCTATATTGGGTAATTAATAAAAATTTTAAAAAAAAACCATTTTTTAAATTAAACAGTAAATTATCACTTTTTAAAGTCTATAAAAGATATATTGAACGTGTTTCGTAGATAATCTTATACGATATATTCATGCTATATATATACTCCCTCTGTTTCATTTTTGGAATGATATTTTTCTTTAAAAGAATATTGTAGTTTTAGATATTCTTTCACGATCCTTCTTATCTTATATATCCCTATATGATTCATACCTAATCAATCTACTTAATTATTTACTCTTTAAATTTTCTACTTAATTTTGCCCTCATGCATCCTCTTAATTTCCTCATCTTAATTAATTTGATAATAGAGGCAATAAAGATATCTCCTTCTCTTTTTATTCCTCATTGATCAAATGTGCAGCTACTGATCAAATGAGAAAGTGTAGATTTATAAAAAGAAAAAATTCTTAATTCTATACAAAATTGCAAAACAGACGAATTTAATGAAACGGAGGGAGTATAAATTTGTACCTGGTAGGAGGAGTTTTGAACATAACTATGAGGTCCATCCCCAGCATTCATGGCGAAGAGGAACACCTCATGACTACCATTAATTTTGGCGGAAACCATCTTTCTTTAAAAAAAAATTGTGCCTGTGAGTACTCAAGTGCACTATTTATAACTAGTATGTGTGTATGCATGTGTATATTTGGCCAAGGGTTATTTATATATAATACTCCCTCCATCCACGAAAAATACGCTCAGATATTTGCACGTGGTTTAAGGCAATATGTCGAAAAATATTACGAGATATTGTAAGGTCCGATATGAATAAAGAGAATATCTTTGGAAACTACATATGACGTACTTTCCAAAGATATTATTTTTATTCATAACGGATCTCACAATATCCCGTAATACCTTTCGACATATTGCATTAAATCACGTACAAATATCTGAGTGTATTTTTCGTGGACGGAGGTAGTACTTAGGCATCCGCAAATAGGGTAGTATATGTTATTTCAATTGATATTTATAATTATATATATGCTTACACTCATAAATTAACTTACAAAAATAATGAATACTTATATTTTTTTTGGAAGAAGCAAAATTTTATTAATTTGAGCAAAAGAATTGCTCTAATATGTACAACACACACCTTCCTCTTTATAATTACTACTCAAGCTAACATTTTTATACAAAGGCATGGTTCATTATCAATATATTGTTTTACTCTTTTTTCGTTTCTATTTGACCATCTCATTTTATCTAAATTTGTATTTTTTTAATTATCACTATATTAATATTATTCCCGTCTACTTTGCTTGCTATTAATAATTGTGTAGAAATCAGAAAACGGTAATTCGACCTTTTTTTTGTCACTTAGGCACTGCCTATTTTTTTTTTTTTTTAAAAGATAAAAATATAATCTTATGATCATCTAGAGAGCGCCTACACGGCTGTCTAGCCTGATTTGTACATAGTATCACTTCTGGTTTTAGAAAAACACAATATAAGCACCTAGCACACCATATCATTTGCACCCATTATCTCACGTGCTTCCTCACATGGACTAAAGGAATCTTTCTGCCATTTGGGGCATACTGCTCTGCTCAAGATATTTATAATTGTTAAAGGAATTTAAAAACAATCAAAATGACAACCGACCTTTCCGACATTCTCAGTACGAAGAATAGGATTTTGCAATCCAATCCTCCGAACTCCGAGAGCATTTTCAATGGTTGGACTCAAATTTAAACTCAAATACATCTATTTATTATTAAATTTGTCATTAATAATAAAATCACCCATAATCATAAAACTCAAATCTTAACTCAACGGGAATATTCTTATTTTAATATTTAATTTTTATATCATATAATGTTATAAATAAATTTAATATCAATATATAATATTACATTTATCTAAATAATAAATTACATAATAAAATAATTAAATAAATATATGTGTAATATAGAAAAAATGATAAAAGAAAAGGAAAAAAATAAAAAATTTGAGTTGAGGAACAGTGTGTGGCAAATTTGCCACACACTGTTCATCCATGATAAATTGCCACCGTATTTGAGTCCCCATTGGACGAGGGTTTGTGGCAAATTTTGAGTTTGAGTTGGTATTTGAGTCCCCATTGGGACTGCTCTAAAGCAACCACAACTGACCTCTATATCTAATCCGCTCCTATATGTATAATTTATGAATAAGTCTTTTGTGCATCAATTACACGATTCAATTCAAGTTCATTTTTTAAAATTTACACAATTTATTACTGAAAAGCTATACTATGAAAGATACACTTTTCAGTAATAACATATGTAACTTTTCAGTAATATTTTGTGTAACTTTTAAAGAATGAATTTGAGTTGCACAGTGTAATTGGTGCATACAAGACTAATCCATAATTTATATTTTTCTCTAGTCCCCTTGATTATATATCACGGGTTGAGAATTTTCCGTAATTCTCAATGCGTGATGTTATGATCCGTTAACCAGCTAAATGAATTGAAATATTTGATTGATACTTACGGGAAAATTTCTGATTTATCTGCATAGGAGAGTTAGATTTTGTTGATGGGATGTTTCACATCTTAAAATCGATCAACAAAACCATAATAAAAAAATTAAAGTTACTGGACTATTTTCAATTCCTGAAAATCAACAACCAAATCGAAATTTATGTAACTAATAGAATTTTTTTTAAAAAAAACTCCCTAAAATTAAACAATAAATTAAGTAACACTTGTTAAAGGCTATAAAATTAGATATATTTCATACAGAATATGTTTCGTAAGAGGATCTTATACCATTCATGATATATACTTTCACTGTTTCATTAGGTTTGTCATTTTTTAAATTATGTTTTCTTTTAAAAGATTGTAGTTTTAGCTATTCTTCCACGATTCTTCTTATCTTATCCTATATGATTTATACCTAATAAATCTACTTAAATTTTTTACTCTTCAAAATATCTACTTAATTTTGCCCTAATGCATATCCTCTTTCCTCAAAATATCTTAATTTTTTCCTCATATTCTTCAAAACATGTCTGTTTCCCTTTCTATTCCTCATTGATTAAATGTGCAGCTTAGTCAAATCAACTGAGAAGTGCATATTTTATAAAAAAATAAAAAATTCTTAATTCTATACAAACTTGCAAAAGCGACAAATTTAATGAACAGGTGGAGTATAAATTTGTATCTAGGAGGTCCATCCCCAGCATTAATATTTATAATTATATGCTTACACGCATAAATAAAACAAAAATAATGAATACTTATATTAATATATTTTTTACGAGTAATTCTCTTGTGCATCAATTACACCGTGCAACTCAAAAGTTACATCACTTGTTACTGAAAAGTTAAAGCATTAGAGATTCACTTTTCAGTATTAATATGTGCAACTTTTCAGTAGTATTTTGTGTAACTTTTTAAAAATAAACTAGAATTGCACCGTATACCAGGTGCATATGAGACTAAGCCATTTTTTACTCTCTTTCGTTTCTATTTAACCGTCTCATTTTATCTAAATTTGTATTTTTTATCACTATATTATTATTAATATCTTAATTAATAAGGAAATTGATTTTTTTAATAGATATTAAATTGAATCAGATAATAAAAAATGAAAGAACTTTAGAATTGGTGGGCCTCCACTTGTTCTCCTTATATTGGTCCCCAGTACCATCAACTATGCACACTTGATCATAAATTGTCCAAAGTATCATTTCTGGTTTTACAAACACAATATAAGCATGCGCGTTAGAATTGTGTGTCTCATGTGCGCACTGGGAAAATTGACAAAAATGCAATGTATGTTAGTTGTAATTAAATATGTTATTTATATATTTTTTATTTTGTAAATGTTTTTTATGTTTTTAAAACTCTACAAAAAAATTTTGCAATCGGCTACAATCAGTTTATAACTGGTTATGCTGATGTGACAATTTATTTATAAAAATGGCATTTATATTTTTATTATTAGATGAAAATGCTATTTATATCTTATGCTTAAAAATTAAGGATTAAAATATTAAATACTATTTAATAAATATTTATATTTAACATTTACAATCAAATTTAATATTTTATTATAAAATATATATAAAAAATTGATGAGGGGTATGTGTTTTCTCTTTTAGGTCTCATTTGGTTCGTTAGATAAGCTAAGATAAATTAAATTATCTTATCTAATTTGATGTTTGGTTTAATGTACAAAAGCTCAAGATTAATAAAAAGTTCAAAATTAAAATTCAATTATCTTATGAATGGAAGATAATATATCTTAAGGAAGATGTATGATTATAATCCATTGGTTTTATCTTTAATAAAATACTCCTGATCTTATATTGAAGATGAGAACCATAATTCACTTTATTTTTGTGTTAGAAAGTTGGGGGATGGGAGTGAGATTAAATTCTGGGGTCATAATTGGAGTGGGGGGATGAGTGTTTTAAATATAAATGACCTAGATTGTTTATTCTTGATACAAATAAAGAGTGCTTTATCAGGGATAGGATTTCCTTTGAAAATAATTAAGTAAATTGGGTTTGGGGTTGGAGGCGCCAATTGTATGATTGGGAAATGAGGGATCTTGAGGAAATGTTGTCTTTTTTGAATAACTTTAATTTTCAGGTTGGCATTAAAGATGGGTGGACCTGGCGAGGAGAAGTAGATGGGAGATATTCAACGAGATCGGCTTACAAGATTCTTACGCAAAGACGGACTGAAGAAGGAGAAAATACTAAGTGGTTGGCGGCGATGTGGTCTAAAATTGCACCAAAGAAGGTTTCTGCTTTTTCGTGGCAGTCTCTTGCAAAATAGAATTGCAACTTTGGACAATCTACACAAGAGAGGAGCAATCAATGAAAATTTTTCCACCCTTTGTAGTTTTGCATGAATTGCTAGGAGAATTGCTCACATTTATTTTTTGAATGTTGGATGGCAAAGCAAGTTTGGAGGGGTCTTTATGAATGGATAGGATCAAATTATAGAGGGGACAAGTCAGCGGCGGTCCATTTTCAATTCCATTGCGGGATGGTTACACATAAATACAAGGTAATATGGAAAGCTTTATGGCTTGGAACAGTTTGGCAACTATGGAAGGCAAGAAACAACTTAATGTTCAATGGTATAGTAACCAGCTGAAAGGAAATTCTTGACAAAATTAAGTTTAATGTTTGGACATGGTTTAGAGCTAAGAATAGAGGACTTGGTATTTCTTTCTATGATTGGCTTAATGAATCTTACCTTTGTATCAAAATGTTAGCTTGAGTAGTAATTATAGAGAGGAAGGTGTGTGTTGTACATATTAGAGAAATTCTTTTGCTCAAATTAATAAAATTTTGCTTCTTCCAAAAAAGAAAAAAAATCATTTTATTTTTGTTTATGATATAAAGAGCAAAATTGTCAATTGCATATGTTTTTATTATTAATTTTTCAATCCAAACATTCAAAATGAAATTATCTTACACTACTAATTATCTTAATTCATCAATCTAAATATATTATTTAACTCATAGATAATAATAATCTCTAAATTATAATTTTGTTTAATCTATCTTGATTTATTTATCTTATCCATTTGGTTCAATGAACCCTTATATTACTTAAATCTAAAACTTTTTCAATCCGTGTACACTACCCACAGGTATGGTTGCATACAACCTGGACCTTATGTTTAAGTATCGAATTCTTACGTCTTGGTGCTCTCTATCCTTTTTTTAATTTTAAGAGAAAAATTACGACCTAGTCCATTTTTTCATCCATCTTCCAATTAAGTGTAAGAATAAAAATCAATTACAAATATGTCCAATCATTCATTATTCAATAAAATAATGAATATGTATTATGTGAAAATAGTTCATAATAAGTTTATCATAAAATTGTTTTAAAATATCAAATATTTGGCTAAGTATATCAAAATATGTATCTGGTGTATCAAAAGTTGAGGTTAATATAGAATTTAATTGGCCTCAGCATTTTGATATATCTGATGAAATTTTTGATACACCTGATTAAATATTTGATATTTTAAAATTGTTCATGATACGCTTAGTATGAATTATTTTCATACAAAACTTTGCCTAAAATAATTCGATTGTATTATAGAATAATTTATTGTATTGTGATAGATCCATTTGAATTAGTTTTTTTCTAGGGTGCTTTACATGTTGATTTAAAAAAATCACTATATTTACAAATTTGTTCATAAAAATTTGCACAGAAGTGTTTTTTGTGTTTGCACAAAAGTGTTTTTTTTTTTTTGCACATAAACCATTTTGTAATTTGTGCGAATTTGTTGAACCAATTGTACTTTTCTCTTTTTTCTATACTTGTTTTGCATTGTAAAAGTGGATCTATTTGTAAATGTCCAGGGTTTTTTTCAGGTCTTGTATTTCAGGTCCGTCTACCTTGTTATGGGCTTGTAAGTTTTCTAGACGATCTTGGTTATTCGCACTAGCCTTTTTGGAAAATACACTGCCCGGATGAATATACTAACTTTTTGGAAAATACACTACTTTTTGTTCGGTAATTTTTTTTTAATTTTTTTGCCGATTTAACATAGTTAAAAATGAAAAATTGTTCAAAATTATTTGTCAAAAATTTGTAAAAATATTCGAAAAAAATAAAAAGCCAAACATATTTAAAGATAGTGTATTTCCCAAAAGGACTAGTAATAAATTGGGCCTTTCTAGAACGTTTTAGTGATAAATTTTTGGGCCTTGTTTCTATTCGACCCACTTGTGTCCAAAGACAAGCCCTCTTTTGCCTTGCATTTTAGGGCATTCTTAGGAATGAGGTTTTTAGTGAGGGAAATGATTCACTCCATTTTTTTATTTTTTATTTTTAAATTCTCTTATTTTTAGAGAGAGAATCAGAGTCAATGCATGAGTTATATGGAAAAAGCTTGAGGCATTATAATTAAGAAATTGAAAGGACGATTAAATCATCTTGATTATATTTCATAAGTGTTCGTGAAACTCAAGTCGTTCATTTTCATTTACAACTCTACTACTTATTCCCTATCATTCTATTATTTTTCAATCAATAATTATTTTTTGTTCTCATTTATTCTAAAATTAAAGCAAAATACTATCATTATAAATAAGTATATCAATTAAAGTTAATTACAAACAAGTGAAAATTTTTCATTTCATTTACAAGATTGCCTTGTATTTATTGTTATCATTCATCTTTGACTTGTTTGTTCACAAATGATTTGATCTTCCAAGTTATAACTAAAAAAAAATTCGGTCAGCATATTTTTCGGCAAGACGTGATTGACTGTTAATGTATATATATGCTGTGTTTTAAAAAGCGGATCGGACCGGCAGGTCGGACCGATCCGACCGCTACTCGGACACCTCTACGGGCCGCTTTAGTACGTTGGACCGGACATTTTCAAAAGCGTCTGAAAAGCGCTCAAAAGCGGTAAAAATCGGGTTGGACCGGTCGCTCATTGGACCCGCCGAAACGGCGCTTTGACAAAATTTTTAATTAAATGGTATTTTTTTACACCAAATTAACTAAATTAATAATATAATGTCCAATTTTAATTCATAACCCTAGATAACATATATAGTTTCACTTCCTGGAAATACAACTCTAAATCTTCACCCTCCTCCGGTATAATATCTAACTTTAATTTATTTTTTTAATAAAATTTATTCATAAGATATATAATTTTATTAGAAAAAATATATATAAAAATATATAATTATATATTATGTATTTATGATGTCATACTGGTTCAACCGCTTTAAAAATGGTTAGACCCGGTTGAACCCGGTCCGACCAAAAATATTAAGGTGCCCGGGTCAACTTCCGCTTCCGGTTTTAAAACATAGTATATATGTACTATTGGATTTCTTTACTATTCTACACCTATTACTGTTTACGATTTGACTGTTACCAGGATTTTGCACATTTGAATTCGTATAATACTATACTTATCGTGTTTTTTACTTCATTATTTATTATAATACCAATTTTTTTTACAATACTAAACCTATCGTAATTACTCTATAGTGTTTCTTATAATAGTACATATTTCCCCCAATGTCCGGACCCAACAAATTTTTTATGAATCAAATTCATAAAATAAAACAAAAAATTCATGAATTCAATTTAAAGACGGATTAGGCTTAGTAGCAGTGAGGTGGGGAATTCACGAAGAAAACAAGGATTGAGATGAGGATGAAGATTTTTTTTGCCCCATTGGCAAGGATGGGGATTGTATTCCCCGCCCCGCTGGGAACGGGAGTGGGGGATCCTTGCGAGGATCCCCGGTGGCTTCCACAGCCGCCTCCTTCGGAAATCGTCTCTGCACTTTGCTTACTCTTCGTGGTCTCTCCACTGGCTGTCGCAGGTCCCAAAGGCGGTGGCCCAAATGGGCTCCCCTGCATGGAACAGAGGAGCAATTCTTTATAGTGCAAAAAAGGGGAATGAAGTTAGTGATGCATATTTGGATCAATATAGTAAGGACATGGAGGCGTTTTTGGAATGCAGGGCCGTGGAAATGGTGGATGGAGGGCTTATGACCCTTCTAGTCCCGGGTGTCCCTCAGTTTTGGGACCCTCAAACAGAGTACACTCTCAATTGTGAGACTAACCTTTTGGGGTCTTGTCTAATGGACATGGCTAAAATGGTAATTATATCAATTGCCGTTTAAAGATTCGGTGATTTTTTTATGGGATATTTTGTCACAGCATCTTTGATTACGTACCTCTCCTGTAAAAGTGAAACCAGCCTAATCATATTTTATTTTTTCTTATATCATTGTGTTAAATGTCTCAAGCCATGATTCCAATTATTTTCTGTTCAATACTTCAATTATAGAAAACAAAATTGATGCCAATTTTGCTAATGTTGCAGGGAGGATTGAGTGAAGAAAAAATAGACTCCTTCAACATCCCAATCTACTTTACCACCCCACCACAATTGAAGGCCATATTGGAGAGGAGCCAACATTTCAGCATTGAAAGAATGGAGATTCTGAACAACACTGGAAAGTACAGCAGCGTCGATGCCCGAGTAGCGACCTACCGCGCTGTTCTTGAAAGATTGCTCACTGATCACTTCGGAGGTGAAATCATTGATGAATTGTTCCACCTCTTTAAGAAGAAACTTAAAGATTCGCCAGTTTTTATGAGTCCCGACAATGATAAATCCATTGTGATTCTTGGTATGCTTGCGCGTAAAGCTGATTAAAGTACTTATGTAATAATGGTTATAGAGAAAAATATTTTTTTACTATGCTATCTTATGTATGTTGGCAAAATTCTAATAATATCTTGTTTTTATGGACTTATAAAATTAGGACATTATCATAAAAAAATTACAAAATTAGTATATTATCTTTTAATTTTTTCAGGCCAAACTTTATAAATTGCAGGACAAAATCAAGCCGAGTATATGTGTACCCCACTATAGTGCCAAATAAAACCCAACAATTTGGTCCGCATTTTACAAAATTTGTCCTTTTTTTTTTTTTAGATTTCCACAAATTTGTGTTGAGGATAACCCCACTTCACACATCATCGACCATTAGATACTCCTTCACAAATCATCTACCTTTACCGGATACTCCTTAACAGACGGCGGTTCTGCGGTGGCCGGCTTCCCGTTTCTGCCGCCGTGCCGACTTCAATAAGTACGCACTACAATCCCTCTTTTCGAGCCCTCTGTTTCGATGATAGCTAGAGTGGGTATATAATAAACTCGGCATCAGATACTGTCCGCACATTCGAACAGAAACTTATCTCACTCGTACAATCATGTAAGACTCCCAAACAACTCCGACAAATCCAATCCCAGATCGTAATCAACGCTGCAGATTACCAAAATCGCCTTGTGAGCTCCCTTTTCCTTTCCAAATGTTCAGAACTCAAACAAATAAATTACGCCCGAGAGGTGTTCGATCAATTGCCTGACAGAAGGTTTACCTCGCTTTGGAATGTACTGTCAAAAGGGTATCTCCAAAACGAAGTTTACGATGAAGTAGTTGTGTTGTTTCGTGATATTACGTCATGCAAAGGTCTAAATTTTAGCGTCACTTGAGTGAGTGATTTGGATTCGATTACTTTTGGAACGAATCAAGGGAGATATAAAGTTGTTTCGGTGATATTGAGAAAAATATAAGGTTGGCTTGAAGAGTTTGAGAAACTTGGCAAACTAACTTTTAACTATTAAGAACTACCATTCGGTATTCATTTGCTTATTCAATGCCAAGAGAAAATTACATTCACATCGGACGCTATGGAACTTTGATGATAGTTGGTTCTATCACTAATTTTATATTCTAATTCTCATTGGAAATTTGAGGTCGAATTCTGTTTTCATTAACACTTTTTTACAAAGTTATATCTCATAATTTAAAAAAAAAAAATACTTCTAAAAGCTGTTTTATAATGTTCAAAATCGGCGTCACTTTATTTTTCCATAGGAGAGTCTTGGATTTTCAGAAAAGGTTAGTGTCAATAACTTGGGCCTTTACCGTTTTAGTGTTAAATTTTTGGGCCTTGTTTCTGTTTGACCCACTTGTGTCCAAAGACAAGCCCTCTTGTGCCTTGCATTTTCAAGCTTGGGGAAACTATTTGTGCTCT